>SKCR01034245.1:120000-295810 GCA_019454045.1 Zanthoxylum bungeanum | reverse complement strand
TTGATGGGACTTGTGCAGTGTGTGACAATGACAATTCTATCAAAGTACGTGCAATGTATTTCTACTACCTGGCTTGCCAGCTGCCACCATGACTTGCATGCTGCCTCGAACTGAGTTGATGCGCAGTGGACCTCGATCCTGGAAACGTATCCCAATACCTGCAACCGACAACGGGGGCAACCTCGACCCTGGGCACCTCGACCCAACACCGCTGACAATAGGGACCTCGCATCGAACTGATGATGTATGTTGGTACCTCTCGACCCTGGGCACTCTCGACCCGAAACTACACTGACAACGGGGGCACCTCGACCCTGGGCACCTCGACCCAACCCGCTGACAAAGGACCCCTCCCTCGACTGATGATGTAGTGGGTACCCGATCGACCCCTGGGCACCTCGACCCGGAACTACAACCGACAACGGGGGCACCTCGACCCTGGGTATCCTCGACCCAACACACCGCTGACAATAGGGACCTCTCGCCCTCGAACTGATGATGTAGTGGGTACCTCGACCTGGGCACCTCGACCCGGAACTACAACCGACAACGGGGGCACCTCGACCTTGGCACCATCGACCCCAACCACCGCTGACAATAGGACCTTCGCCCTTGAACTTGATGATGTGTGGCACCTCGACCCGGGAACTACACCGAAACAGGCATACCTCGACCCTGGGCACCTCGACCCAACAACCGCTGATAATAAGGACCTCGCCCTCGAACTGATGATGTAGTGGGTACCTCTCGACCCTGGGCACCTCGACCCGGAACTACAACTGACAATAGGGGGCACCTCGACCCTGGGCACCTCGACCCACACCACTGATAATAAGGACCTCGCCCTCGAACTGATGATGTAGTGGGTACCTCGACCCTGGGCACCTCGACCCAACACCGCGACAATAGGGACCATCACCCTCGAACGATACTGATATGGGGCCTCGCCCCAACTGATACTAATGTGGGCCTCGCCCCCGAATGATACTGATCTGGGCCTCGCCCCCGTGTTGATACTGATATGGGCCTCGCCCCAAACCGATACAGATGTGGGCCTCGCCCCCAGATTGACACTGATATGGGCCTCGCCCAAGCTGATACTGATATAGGCCTTGCCCCCAGATGGATACTGATATGGGCCTTGCCCCCAGACTGATACTGATGTGGGCCTCGCCCCCAGACTAAAACTGATGTGGGCCTCGCCCCCAAACTGATACTAATGTGGGCCTCGCACCCAAACTGAAATGGGCCTTGCCCCAAACTGAAACTGATGTGGGCCTCGCCCTAAACTGATATGGGCCTCGCCCCCAGATTGCCATACTTGGCAAGGATGCAATTGATGATGTGGGCCTCGCCTCCAGATTGCCATACCCGGCAAAGACTGATAATGATGTGAATGATTTATTTCAAACTATATTGCTCTCCTCAAGACAACCCTGATAGCTAAACATATTTTTGTCCTCAACGAATGCTTCGTGTCGAAACCAGAGAACCTTCAAAGTACTTGACATACTCAAATCCAATCTTCTGAATGGGTGATCTGAACTAGACTCCCAGTGTGTGTGTGCTAAGGTTCTTTCGCAGTTTATTCCTTAAGTCGGTCAACTTGATGATTTCGCATCGGAGAATCGGACCAGTGGGTCTAACCAACCTGGATGTCTTGATCACATTCTGTGATTACTTCGGCATACTCAACATGATATGGTCTTCTTTTACTACATCGTCTCTCCCTTTTCATTCGACCTTTTTTTTTTTTTTTTTTTTTTTTTCTGACACACCTACCCTTTAAGGTAGCATTTCTCCTCATGGTGGTCCTAATACTCGCCCATGGGTAGCTTCACGCTTATCGGTTATAGGCAGTCTTTTTTTTTTCTTTTTTTTTTGCAGAGACTTTTCTTTTATTTCTGACCATATCATATATCGTAGCATAAGAAAACCAAGGTGGACATCTAGGCAAACGGTCATCCACCGATCTACCATCTCTCAACTAGTCATCTCGTCAACTGCTCAGCTTCTTCTGTTAGATACCTTTATCAAGTTCTTCATGAGTCTAACTGAGATCAATCCATTCAGAATACCAGATAAGAGCGCGTCTCACACTTCTCGTTTCTAAGGCTTCTCCCGACAGCACATGATGTCATCACCGGACTTATGTCTAACTATCAGAGACTTCTTTTTTTTTTCTCTCTCTGAGGAATTCTTCATTTCAACTGCTGATAATGTGGGCTTCGCCCCCTGAGATACATACCCGGAACTCGTACTGACATGGGCCTCAACCCAAAGGTTCCTACCCAAATCCGACACTGTACTTAGTGTTGTTTCTGATTGGCTTGTCTCTGCTGCTTTCTCTTTTTCTTCTTCGTTGAAACCTGCGAGTACAAAACAACAGAATAAAAATGTGTGCATGTAATGTATACACATACATGTGTAGAGATACTCCCTATTCTTGATGGGTGAGACCCTCATTGTGCTCCTCGCGCCATGTGTTTCCTCCTGCTGGTTTTCCTCTTCTGTTTGAAACCTGCAAACATAGAAAAAAACACAAGATTTCAAGTACGTTACGTGTATGCATGCATGCATGAGTTTCCTATCTCGTCGGGTTAGTTTTCTCTGCCAGGTCTTCTCTTTCTCAAGCAAATACTGCTTCAATCTGTCTACGTTGATCGGCTCAGTGAACTCGTTCCCCTCCAAGTCTGATAACTTCACTGCTCCATTTCCCATTACCTTCTGCACTATGTAAGGTCCTTCCCAGTTAGGTCTGAACTTTCCTCTTGGATCTGTCGTCGACGGCCTTGATTGCTTGAGTACCAAATCACCCTTTCTGATCTTGGTGGGGCGTACTTTCTTGTTGAATGCTCGGGCTAGTCTCTTCTGATACAACTGCATGTGATACAAGACTTCGTTCTTTTCTCATCCAATAGTGCTAACTGATCAAACCTCTGTGCGGCCCACCACCTGTTCCGGTAATTCCGCCTCTGCTAATACCCTCATAGACTGTATTTCCACTTCTACTGGCAATACTGCTTCCATTCCATAGACCAAAGAGAAAGTGTGGGCCCCTGTTGCTGTTCTTACTGATGTTATGTACCCCCCACAATCATATGGTAATTTCTCGGCCCAATCTTTGCAGTTCTCTGTCATCTTGGCTAAAATTGTCTTTATAGTCTTGTTGGCTGCCTCAACTGCCCCATTTTCCTGCGGCCTGTACGGTGATGACTGTGGTGGCCTATCCCGTACCTCTGTAACATTGCCTTCGTCTCTCCTTGAAACTGAACTCCGTTGTCTGTCACTACATGATGCGGCATACCATACCGACAAATGAGATTCTGAGCTATGAACTTCGCCATATGCTTCGCTGTGACGTTACGGAATGATTCGGCTTCCACCCATTTTGAAAAGTAGTCTAATGCTACTACTATAAAGCGATGAACGTTCGACGCATTCGGTCGAATCTCCCCGATTATATCAATCCCCCAAGCTGAAAAGGCCACGGCTCTGATAGCCCATGCAACTCTGTGTGTGGCAAATGATTCAAATTACCATGTACCTGACAGTCATGACAGTGCTTCACCATCTTTGCGCAGTCTGTCTCCATGTCGACCACCATAAAAACCCTGTCTCACTATCTTACGTGACAGATTCAACCCGTTCATGTGCGGACCACATACTCCGGCATGTACTTCTCCATTACCAGCTGAGCCACTTCTTTCTTCAAGCACTTCAACTGAATACCATTTGCCTGCCTCTTGTACAGCTCCCCTTTCAAAATCACATATTGGGAGGCTAACTTTTGAATGGTCTACTCGTCTTTTATGCTTGCTTCTTCTGGGAATTTCCCCCGTTCCAGATACCTCTGAATATCATGATACCAAGGCTTCCTCATCGACCTCTATTTCCAATATCATCTCTATCTCATATACCGTTTGCTTGCCGTTGTCAGCACAATTGGTCTCATTACCACCAGTTTTTCTGGATTTTCCCATGTTGCTGCAGGGTAGCCAGTGCGTCTGCCATCTGATTCTCTTCTCTCGGCAAGTGCTGAAACCTACAATCTGGGATAACCTGTGCCAATTTTTCTGAGGTGAAAAAGATAAGGTTTCAACCGTTCTTCTTTCAATTCCCATTCTCCTCGCATCTGCTGGACCACCAACATAGAATCTCCGTAGACTTCCACACTTCCGGCCTTCAAGGCTATCAATGCTGTCAAACCAAAAGCGCATGCTTCATACTCGGCCATGTTGTTAGTTACTCTGAATGTCAACCTCTTTTCCAAAGGCAAGGTCTCTCCCTCGGGGGTTACTATCACGATCCCAATTCTGGCTCCTTTGTAATTTACTGCTCCATCAAAATACATCTTTCCATCTCTGAACTGTTATTGCTTGGATCTCTTCATCTGGAAATTCAAACTTATACTGATCCCCATCAACAGGTTGCAATGCCAGAAACTCTGCTACTGCTCGCCCTTTGATCACTTTGGAGGTGAGATACTCAATGTCGAACTCTGTCAGCAATACTAACCACCTGCCCAATTTCCCCACTAGCGAAGGCACTGAATGCAGATACTTCAGAGGATTCTCTTTTGCTACTACCTGGATTTTGTAAGACTGAAAATAATGCCGCAACTTTCTGGAAGCCCATACCACTGCAAGACAGATCTTCTCGACTTCCTGATATCGAGCCTCATACGGGAGCATCTTCTTACTCAGATAGTAAACTGCATGTTCTACCCCCCTGTCTCATCTGCCTGTACCATCATTGCCCCCAGTGCTTCTGATTCTATAGCCAAATACAATATCAAAGGTCTTCCCGTCTCGGAGGTTTCAATACAGGAGGCTTTACCAAGTACTCTCTGATTCTGTCGAAGGCTGTCTGACACTGTTCATTCCATCTCACTGGCTGATCTTTTTCTCAATAGTTTGAAGATAGGCTCACATGCTGATGTCAACTTGGCGATGAATCGACTGATGTACTGAATCTTCCCCAGGAATGCTCTGACTTCTTTTTCTGTATTTGGTGCAGGCATTTCTGTGATTGCTTTGATCTTCTCAAAGTCTACCTCTATTCCGCCCATTCCCACTGTATGACCAAGCAATTTCCCTGATGTCACCCCAAACACACATTTCTTGGGATTAAGCCGCAGGTTGTATCTGTCAACTCTTTGAAGGAACCTTTCCAGTGCTTCAATGTGCCCAACTCTTGTCTCTGATTTCACCATCATGTCATCCACATACACCTCAATCTCTTTGTGCATCAAGTCGTGGAAAAGTGTAGTGGCCATCCGTTGATAAGTAGCTCCCGCATTCTTAAGCCCAAACGGCATTACCTTGTAACAATAAGTACCCCACTCAGTAACAAATGCAGTCTTGTGTTTTTCTTCCTCAGCCATAAGGACCTGATTGTAACCTGAAAACCCATCTGCAAATGAATACATAGCAGATAAAGCCGCACTATCAACCAGAACGTCTATATGCGGCAGAGGAAAATCATCTTTCGGACAAGCCTTGTTGAGATCTTTGTAGTCTACACACATTCTGACTTTCCCGTCTTTCTTTGGCACCGGCACTATATTAGGCAACCACTCAGGATACTTTACTACTTCCAGGAACCCCACATCTATCTGTTTCTTAACTTCCTCTCTCTGACTTTCTCAGCCCATTCTGGTCTCATCCGTCGGAGTTTCTGTTTTACTGGCCTCATATTCGGATAAGTTGGTATTGTGTGCTGGGCAATGTTTCTGTTTACCCTAGGCATGTCCTCATAGGACCAAGCAAACACTTTGGCGTATCTGACCAATACCTCTTCTAATTTCTAATTTCTCCCTTTCTTCGGAGGTAACTTCACTTGCAATCAGAATTTCCTTGGGGTTCTCAAGTGTTCCAAGTTAAATGCAGTAGTTCTGGCCGAACTGATATCAAATATGCTTGATTTGTGCAGAGTAAATGGAAATGACTCAGACAAGTAAGCAAAAGAGATGTCTTTATTATTGGATAATGCAGAAGTACATTCAAACAAATCAGGAAGGTAAATGTCTTCATCATCTATAGACACTTCTTCCTCTGCAATCAGGTCTTCCTCAGGCTTTTCTTCCTCTCCCAGAGTCAGGCTCTCTAACTTCATCAATTCTTCTTCCCAATTCTCTGCTTCCACAGCTTCATTAGTCAGCGGTTTCTCACCCAACAAATCCTGGAAGATCTCAAATCCAGGCACCATAATCCCATTAACTTCCACAGGCTCAGGCTCCCCTTGATATCCTGAAGCTTTCACAAAACATTCCATCACCTTCAGGCCCTTTTTCTTGACCTTCGGTTTTCTTCATCAGATTTGTACCCCAAACCCTTTCGAGTAGTCTGTCCTCTGAAATCTGGCAATGTTGAACCTTCACCTGGCTCAAACTTCATTTTTCTCATGATCCTAGCCACCCTAGGATCCACCCATTCCTCAAAAGTAGCTGACACCTGAAACCTCGTGAAAGGTTGTATCTCCAAGGCAGCCACGACATTATCTACCTCAGCCCGGATAGTAACAACTTCTCCTTCATACGGGAACTTGATCATCTGATGTAAAGTGGAAGGCACGCCCCCAAGTTTGTGAAACCAAGGCCTTCCCAACAATAAGGCGAAAGTAGCCGGGATGTCCAGTACCGTGAACTCAACCTCATCTTCAACCGGGCCTACCTTGACCATAGCCACAAAAGTGCCCTCAACTCCCCTTTACTATCATCATAAGCCTTAATAGTCATGCTGGAGGGGTCCAAGTCTGTTGCTTTCATACCCAATCTCGCCAGAATTTTCAACGGGCACACATTGATGGACGAACCGTCATCCACCATCACACATGAAGTTTTCTTGCCCCTTACTTCGGCCCTGATAAATAGAGGCCTATTATGATTTCTCTCTCCCTCCGCCGGAGTTCATCCTCAGAAAAAGATATCTGCAAAGCTTCTTTCTGCACCGACCCAACAAACATTACGGGGTTGGCATCTTCCGGTACCACAATCTTGCTCAAGGCCTCAACCATGGCCTGCCTATGCTCCCGAGATGCACATAACAGTTCCCAGATACTCACTTGTGCTCTAGTCTTCCTCAATTTCCTCAGCACTATATCCCCCTCAGTATTTTCTGCAGTCTCAACCACTTCTCTACCATCTGTCAAAACTTCTTTACCCTTCTCCGCCATATCATTGTAAAAACGACCGCTGATCGTCATTCCCCTTACTTCTTCCTCATCACTGTTAAAGAAATCAAGCCAAAAGCTTTTCCCCTGCTCAGTCTCATCTTCACTAGTACTATCCCAGATTCCCAGGCAAAAGGCTTGAGGGTGAAAGGATTTTAGGACAAGGTCTTTTGGGAGACCAGAATTGATCATATAGGTCGGTGGTGGTACGACATGGTAGTTGGGTAAGGGGTTTCTGTGTGTGTCAGGCTGTTCTGTTTTTGGGTCAGGTATTTTCTTGGAGTCTATTAGGTCTTGGATTTCATGGCGGAGTCGGGCGCAATTGTCAGTGTCATGGCCCTTTTGTTGGTGAAAGTGACAGTAAAGGCTTAGGTTATAATGTGATGGTAGGGGATTGGGTAATGGTTTAGCTTCCAAGGGTTTTAAGAGCCCTTGCCTCTTCAGTTTCTCTAGCACCTTTGACAGGGGTCTTCCCAAGTTGGAAAATCTCCGATTCCCGATAGCGGCAATCTCAGCAGAAACGGGCTTTGTTCCCGATGTTCCCCCAATGGGCCTCATGTTCAGACCATAGAATTTTCTGTTTTCGGCCTCTTCTTCCTCAATATCCATGACAGTTTCTCTTAACTGCCGAAAATCAGTAATCATGGAGGTCATCCTCCTTAGCTTCCCATAGATGGAGGGCTTGGTGCCCTTGATGATCATTTTAATCTGGTCCTTCTCCGAGGGCCTAGTTTGTATTTTCAACAACTGACCCCTCCACCGCCGGTCCACATACTCCTTGAAACTCTCCTCTGATTTCTGCTTAACATTCTCCAGATCACGGAGTGACAGATCGATCTCTAGGTCAGTGACATACTGCTTCAGGAAAGCATCAGCAACTGTTCCTCGAAGATGCACCCTTGGATCCCCATTCCCGTTAAACTTAGCCATATCAGGCATCTTGAACTGTGCCGGCAACTGTTCCTCGAAAGTCAGTGTGTCATTATCCAGCAATCTTCATTCTTACCCCTCATCTTGCGGGTAACTGACTCAACCTGATCCCGAAGTTTCTGTAACTCTGCATGAGACGCAGATACTCTGCCTGTTGTATATTCTGCAATATCATCATCAAAAGTGGGGATATCATCCCCCAACCTATTCGGAGGCTCCTCACGCCTCACATTCTCAGAATTTCCCCAGCACGGGGCACAACCATACCAGCCATAGCAGTAGTCAAGGCTTGCAACTGTTCAGCGACCTTAGCGAGACCGTTTTCTAACTGATCCATACGGGATACCTCATTACCGGATTCACTCATGACTGTTACTGTTCTTTTAATGAGCCTTGTCCCTTCTCTAACCCAAACGGTATCTATGATGTCTTTTTGAGACATAGAAGATGTTAAGAAACAGATAGATATTTAGATTAATCTCCCTTAAAAATAATATATTCATTATTTATAATATTGACTTAAAATGATACTGCCAGATTGGTCGGTTGGTAATTTAATTTTGGTTCCGCCTTTATGGCTGGTTGGACTTAATTTGACTTAATCAGGATACCGCCTATATGGTCGGTTGGTAATATTATCACAAGTTTATATTTTATTTTATGAGAGATATCTAAATTAGTAGTAGTAAAAGTAATTCCTTTTACCTTAACATTTTACTTTATTTTACTTTTCAGTTTTACTTTATGTCTTTTACTTTTCAGTATTTTTACTTTATGTCTTTTACTTTTAAGTTGTTACTAGCCCTAGTTATGTGTTAGTTCTGGGGTTGTGATGAATTCTAATATCACCGGTTTATAAGGGTTATTTTCTAGTTTGGGTAATTTAAAGGTTTACTTATTAGTCTTAAGCTTAATGCTTCTTGTTGTCTGATCACCAATAAGATTGATGTGGTAAATCTAAATTGAACTAGACATAGGGATTTTAGGTTTCAGCCTTAGACTTAATAGCCCACGATTTTCCTTGAGGATAGATAACCCTTTAATAGATTTCCTTACAGGATAGACATATACCTGTCGGGCGGGGGTAGCCATAATTAGAACTTAAACTTAATGAATCCATATAATTTGGTTGACATAGACATATGGTTCAATTGGGTTAAACTGGGTATTTGCGTCTGACCATCGACAGAGGCTTTTGCATAATTTAGTGTTCCAGGTTAGTAAACTGATTTATTACACAAACATAAAATAATCACTTCATCTTTTAAAAGATATTAGAAGGATTCACAACCCTAGATCTTTGTGTCTTTTGTTATTTTCCTTAGTATTTTCTTTTGTCTTTTTATTTATTTATTTATTTTGTAAAACCACTTTCAACCAATCAAACAATCATTCTCTTCACCCTCAATTAGATATTTGTAAATAAATCAATTCAATAATTAATAACAACAGTAGGAATTAAGTCCTCGTGGGATCGATACTTTTATACTACTTGAACGATACGTGCGCTTGCGTTATACGTGTGTGTTTACACCGGTCAATTTATAATCCTTAAAATAATCACACAAGACTGCACTAAAAACCCACAAAAAACACTCGAAACAGTCCGTGGAAATGTCAAAACAGTGACCTGAACAGTGAGCAGAAAATACAGAGGAAACAGCAGGAAAACGGAGGCCAAACAGCAGCAAAACGGTGTCAAAACAGTAGCTTGAGCAGCGAAACAGTGAGGTAAAACGCAAACCAGTGAACCAGAAAAGTTGCGGTGTGATAGACCTTCCGACGGCCGTGAAACGTGAGTTCGAAAGTCGACATAAAAGGTTAGACCTGAGGGTATTTTCCACATTCATTTTCTGTTTTATTTGTATTATTTATTGAGTATTGCTTGCATGATTGTTATGTTGAAATGCATGTTGTGGCCCTTGAGTAGATAAATATGCATGGATTATGAGATATTGTATGTTGTGGCTTTGGAATAAAACGAAAGAGGTGTCAACTCTGCGGTATATCGGATGGAAACCCGGACATAAATTTCATAGCCGATTCCGAATGGACGGTAGTATGATCTGTACTCGGGATACAACTTCACGTACCGCTTGAGTAAATGACACTTTCTTTTGTCTTATATTGCTTTGATTTATTTATTTTTTCGTCATTTGAATTCTGCATGTTACTTTTGTATGCATGATTCAATCGAGCGCATGGGCTTAGTAAGTGCGATGAAAGGTCCCCTATTTGGAGGGGTTAAAATCCTTTACCACGATGCTTTGCCGCGCCGGTTGGTGTATACTCGATTGGATTCGAGATGAGTTCAATCGGATACGTGAGGTCCCAAATTGTGGATTTGTTTGTCTATAAATGTGTTGCATGCATCAGGTCTGGTTCCGTTCGAATGCGTTCTCGAACACCACATGAACGTGAACCTTCTGTTTACCGTTCGAACGCGTTCTCAAACGCTACGCGAACGCGCACGGATTTTCTTAGTTTCATCATGTATCAAGTCTGGTTCTGTTCGAACGCGTTCTCGAACGCTATACGAACGTGAACCTTCTGTTTACCGTTCGAACGCGTTCTCAAACGCTACGCGAACGCACACGCATTTTCTTAGTGTTGTATGCATCAGGTCTGGTTCCATTCGAACGCGTTCTCGAACGCCACACGAGCGTGAACCTTCTGTTTACCGTTCGAACGCGTTCTCAAACGCTACGCGAGCGCGCACACATTTTCTTAGTTTCATCATGCATCAGGTCTGGTTCTGTTCGAACGCGTTCTCGAACAATATATGAACGTGAACCTTCTGTTTACCGTTTGAACGCGTTCTCAAACACTACGCGAATGCGCACGTATTTTCTTAGTGTTTCATGTATCAGGTCTGGCTCCGTTCGAACGCGTTCTCGAACGCTATACGAACATGAACCTTCTGTTTACCGTTCGAACGCGTTCTCGAACGCTACGTGAACGCGCACCCACTGAACTGAGTCCTTTTCATCAGATTTCATACATAATCGTTCCTAGTAGCTATCCCTTCGTATGATGAATCTGATTGCTTCTCTGTATTACGCAAGATTGTGTAGGTGTCATTCATCTGTATTCCCCACATGTATGAGTACAATGTATTACAATTCATATATCCATGTCATGATAGCATTTGAGTATTATTTCTTGTAGTATATCGGATGGAAACCCAGACATAAATTCTGTAGCCGATTCTGAATGGACGGTAGTGCGGTCTGTACTTGGAATACAATTCCACGTACCACTTGGAAAAGTGCTCACATGTGTGCTTGTGTCCATATTAATTACCTTCTTTTGCACTACGTCATAGCATGCTTACTTTAATGCCTAATTGCATCCTTAAGTGTCTTTTTGCATTATGTACTTAGTTGACTCTTTTATTTGTGCATGGATATGTAATGGTTATTCGTTTATGGTATGTCTATGAAATCACATTTGATTCACCTTTATGTGTGCTTGTGTGGTTAGTGTGTGCTTGTGTTTCCATGAATACAATATGTCAATGAAGTTGTATGTTTGTTGCTACTTTGACGTACTTTCAAGCATGCAATCTTAGATGTGAAATATTTGCAAATTTAGGTGTAAGTTTTATTTTTGCGCATATGGATTTAGAAGCATGATACTCTTGGAAATAAGTGTTACTTAAGCTTGATTAAATTATTACAAAAATCCTTTCATTATAAGTGACATAAGTAAGAGACCATTCTGAACCCAATGGTTTGAGGTCTTCCCTTGCGAGGGGTGAGTGCGGCCTTAAATATCATTTTCCCGGTTCACACCGGGTGGCGACTCCATTTTTCTCCGGTTTAGTCCCCCGTGGTTACTCCATACTCCCGACTAGGCCGCGAGCCTAGGACAGAACAGCGTCGCCCAGGTTCTGTGTCCCACAGTTTGGCGACTCCACTGGGGATAGAGAATCGGCCCCGAAATATTGTCTTTTGTAATGTTTGGATTTATGTTCTAATTGACTGTGTCTATAGTGGATGAAATGGGGGTTTAATCAAAGGCATTTTTGAGGCTAGGTAATGGTTTGGTGTATTCCATCATTCACTACCTTTCTAGAAGGAAAAGCTGTGAAGGCACCTATATAGCCATCTACTCGTGGCCTATTGTGATGGACTAATTTGGAGGACTCGTTGTTTATTCCTGACACCAAGCGATAAGAGCCTAAGAGGCTTGGGTATTTAAGTGAGCCTCGCAAGTTGAGGAGGATGACCTCCATGATTACATACTTTCGGCAGTTGAGGGAAACTGTCATGGATATTGAGGAAGAAGAGGCCGAGCATAAAAAATTATGTGGTCTGAACAGGAGGCCCATTGGGGGAACATCGGGAACAAAGCCCGTTTCTGCTGAGATTGGCACTATCCGGAACCGGAGATTTTCCAACTTGGGAAGACCCCTGTCAAAGGTGCTAAAGAAACTGAAGAGGCAAGGGCTCTTAAAACCCTTGGAAGCCAAACCATTACCCAATCCCCTACCATCACATTATAACCTAAGCCTTTACTGTCACTTTCACCAACAAAAGGGCCATGACACTGACAATTGCGCCCGACTCCGCCATGAAATCCAAGACCTGATAGACTCCAAGAGAATACCTGACCCAGAAACAGAACAACCTGACACACACAGAAACCCCTTTCCCAATTACCGTGCCGTACCACCACCAGCCTATATGATCAATTCTGGCCTCCCAGAAGACCTTGTCCTAAAATCCTTTCACCCTCAAGCCTTTTGTCTGGGAATCTGAGATAGTACTAGTGAAGATGAGACTGAGCAGGGGAAAAACTTTTGGCTTGATTTCTCTAGCAGTGACGAGGAAGAAGTAAGGGGAATGACGCGCAGTGGTCATTTTTACAATGATATGGCAGATAAGGGTAAAGAAGTTTTGACACATGGTAGAGAAGTGGTTGAGACTGCAGAAAATACTGAGGGGAATATAGTGCTGAGGCAATTGAGGAAGACTAGAGCACAAGTGAGTATCTGGGAACTGTTATGTGCATCTCGGGAGCATAGGCAAGCCATGGTTGAGGCTTTGAGCAAGATTGTGGTACCGGAAGACGCCAACCCCGCAATGTTTGTTGGGTCGGTTCAGAAAGAAGCTTTGCAGATATCTTTTTCTGAGGATGAACTCCCAGCAGAGGGGAGAAATCATAACAGCCTCTATATATCAGGGCCGAGGTGAGGAGCAAGAGAACTTCATGTGTGATGGTGGATGACGGTTCGTCCATCAATGTGTGCCCGCTGAAAATTCTGGCAAGATTGGGTATGAAAGCAACAGACTTGGACCCCTCCAGTATGACTATTAAGGCTTATGATGACAGTAAAATGGGAGTTGAGGGTACCTTTGTGGCTATGATCAAGGTAGGACTGATTGAAGATGAAGTTGAGTTTACAGTGCTGGACATCCCAGCCACTTTTTCCTTGTTGTTGGGAAGGCCTTGGTTTCACAAACTTGGGGGCGTGCCTTCCACTTTACATCAGATGATCAAGTTCCCGTATGAGGGAGAAGTTGTTACTATCCGGGCTGAGGTAGATAATGTAGTGGCTGCCTTGGAGATACAACCTTTCACGAGGTTTCATGTGTCAGCTACTTTTGAGGAATGAGTGGATCCTAGGGGGGCTAGGATCATGAAAAAAATGAAATTTGAACCGGGTGAAGGTTCAAGATTGCCAGATTTCAGAGGACAGACTACTCGGAAAGGTTTGGGGTATAAATCTGATGAAGAAAAACCGAAGGTCAAGAAAAAGGGCCTGAAGCTGATGGAGTGTTTTGTGAAAGCTTCAGGATATCAAGGGGAGCCTGAACCTGTGGAAGTTAATGGAATTGTGGTACCTGGGTTTGAGATCTTCCAGGATATGTTGGGTAAGAAGCTGATAGTTGAAGAAATTATGAAGAAAGAAGAAGAGAATTGGGAGGAAGAACTAATGAAGTTGGAGAGCCTGACTCTGGGAGAGGACGAAAAGTCTGAGGAAGACCTGATTGCAGAGGAAGAAGTGTCTATAGATGATGAAGACATTTACCTTCCTGATTTGTTTGAATGTACTTCCGCATTATCCAATAATAAAGACATTTCTTTTGCTTACTTGCCTGAGTCATTTCCATTTACTCTGCACGAATCAAGCATATTTGATATCAGTTCGGCCAGAACTACTACATTTAACTTGGGTACGCTTGAGAACCCCAAAAAAATTCTGATTGCAAGTGAAGTTACCTCTGAAGAGAGGGAGAAGCTAGAAGAAGTGTTGGTTAGATATGCCAAAGTGTTTGCTTGGTCCTATGAGGACATGCCTGGGGTAGACAGAAACATTGCCCAACACACAATACCAACTTATCCGAACATGAGGCCGGTAAAATAGAAACTCCGACGGATGAGACCAGAATGGGCTGAGAAAGTCAGAGAGGAAGTTAAGAAACAGATAGATGTGGGGTTCCTAGAAGTAGTAAAGTATCCTGAGTGGTTGGCTAATATAGTACCGGTGCTAAAGAAAGATGGGAAGGTCAGAATGTGTGTAGAATACAGAGATCTCAATAATGTTTGTCCGAAAGATGATTTTCCTCTGCCGCATATAGATGTTCTGGTTGATAGTGCGGCTTTATCTGCTATGTATTCATTTGCAGATGGGTTTTCAGGTTACAATCAGGTTCTCATGGCCGAGGAAGACAAACACAAGACTGCATTTGTTACTGAGTGGGGTACTTATTGTTACAAGGTTATGCCGTTTGGGCTTAAGAATGCGGGGGCTACCTATCAGCAAATGGCCACTACACTTTTCCACGACTTGATGCACAAAAAGATTGAGGTGTATGTGGATGACATGATGGTGAAATCAGAGACGAGAGTTGGGCATATTGAAGCACTGGAAAGGTTCCTTCAGAGAGTTGACAGATACAACCTGCGGCTTAATCCCAAGAAATGTGTGTTTGTGGTGACATCAGGGAAATTGCTTGGTCATACAGTGGGAATGGGCGGAATAAAGGTAGACTTCGAGAAGATCAAGGCAATCACAGAAATGCCTGCACCGAAGACAGAAAAAGAAGTCAGATCATTCTTGGGAAGATTCAGTACATTAGTCGGTTCATTGCCAAGTTGACATCAGTATGTGAGCCTATCTTCAAACTGTTGAGAAAAGATCAGCCAGTGAGATGGAATGAAAAGTGTCAGACAGCCTTCGACAAAATCAGAGAATACTTGGTAAAGCCTCATGTATTGAAACCTCCGAGACCGGGCAGACCTTTGATATTATATTTGGTTATAGAATTAGAAGCACTGGGGGCAATGATGGTACAGACAGATGAGACAGGGGTAGAACATGCAGTCTATTATCTGAGTAAGAAGATGCTCTCGTATGAGGCTCGATATCAGGAAGTTGAGAAGATCTATCTTGCAGTAGTATGGGCTTCCAGAAAATTCCGGCATTATTTCCAGTCATACAAGATCCAGATAGTGGCCAAGGAAAATCCTCTGAAACATCTTCATTCGGTGCCTTCACTAGTGGGAAAATTGGGCAGATGGTTGGTATTGCTGACAGAGTTTGACATTGAGTATCTCACCTCCAAAGTGATCAAAGGGCGAGCAGTAGCAGAGTTTCTGGCACTACAACCTATTGAGGGGGATCAGTACAAGTTCGAATTTCCAGATGAAGAGATCCAAGCAATAACAGTCCAGAGATGGAAGATGTATTTTGACGGAGCAGTGAATTACAAGGGAGCCGGAATTGGGATCGTGATAGTGACCCCCGAGGGAGAGACTTTGCCTTTGGCCAAGAGATTTACATTCAGAGTGACTAACAACATGGCCGAGTATGAAGCATGTGCTTTTGGTTTGACAGCATTGATAGCCTTGAAGGCCGGAAGTGTGGAAGTCTACGGAGATTCTATGTTGGTAGTCCAGTAGATGCGAGGAGAATGGGAATTGAAAGAAGAACAGTTGAAACCTTACCTTTTTCACCTCAGGAAGTTGGCACAGGGTATCCCCTAGTGTAAGTTTCAGCACTTACCGAGAGAAGAAAATCAAATGGCAGATGCATTGGCTACACTTGCAGCAACTTGGGAAAATCCAGAAAAGTTAGTGATGAGACCATTGATACTGACAACAGCGAGCAGACCTGTTTATGAGATAGAAAGAATTCTGGAAGTTGAGGTCGATGATGGTAAACCTTGGTATTATGACATTCAGAGATATCTGGAACATGGTGAACTCCCAGAAGGGGCAGGCAGAAAGGACAGAATAGCCATTCAGAAGTTAGCTTCCCAGTATGTGATTTTGAAAGGGGAACTGTACAAGAGGCAAACAAACGGTATTCAGTTGAAGTGTTTGAGAAAAGAAGAAGCTCAGCATGTAATGGAAGAAATACACGCCGGGGTATGTGGTCCGCATATGAACGGGTTGAACCTGTCTCGCAAGATAGTGAGACAAGGTTTTTATTGGTCAACCATGAAAACAGACTGCGCAAAGATGGTAAAGCGCTGTCATGACTGTCAAGCACATGGTAATTTGAATCACTTACCGCACACAGAGTTTCACGGGTTGTCAGAGCCGTGGCCTTTCTCAGCATGAGGGTTTGATATGATTGGGGAAATTCGTCCGAATGCATCAAATGGGCATCGCTTCATAGTAGTGGCAGTAGATTACTTCTCGAAGTGGGTGGAAGCCGAATCATTCCGTAATGTTACGGCAAAACAGATGGCAAGGTTTATAGCTCGGAACCTCATTTATCGGTATGGTATGCCGCATCATGTAGTGACGGACAACGAAGTTCAGTTTCAAGGAGAGACGAAGGCAATGTTACAGAGGTACGGGATAGGCCACCACAAGTCATCACCGTACAGGCCGCAGGCAAATGGGGCAGTTGAGGCAGCCAACAAGACTATAAAGACGATTTTAGCCAAGATGGCAGAGAACTGCAGAGATTGGGCCGAGAAACTATCATACGCTCTGTGGGGGTACAGAACATCAGTAAGAATAGCAACAGGGGCCACACCTTACTCTTTGGTCTTTGGAATGGAAGCAGTGTTACCAGTGGAAGTGGAAATACAGTCTATGAGGGTTTTAGCAGAGGCAGAATTACCGGAACCAGAATGGGCCGCACAGAGGTTTGATCAGTTAACACTGCTGGATGAGAGGAGAACGAAGTCTTTGTATCACATACAGTTGTATCAGAAGAGACTAGCCCGGGCATTCAACAAGAAAGTACGTCCCACCAAGATCAGAAATGGTGATTTGGTACTTAAGCAGTCGAGGCCGTCGACGATAGATCCGAGAGGAAAATTCAGACCTAACTGGGAAGGACTTTACATAGTGCAGAAGGTAATGGGAAATGGAGCATTGAGGCTATCAGACTTGGAAGGAAACGAGTTCACCGAGCCGATCAACGTTGACAGATTGAAATAGTACTTTGCCTGATGGAGAAAGGACCAAGCGGTCACCAAGGGAATTGGCAGAAGTCCTAACCCAAACGGAGTAGGAAAATCATGCATGCATACACGTAACATTGCATTCTTTCCGTGTTTGTTTTTGTTTTGTGTTCGCAGGTTTGAAGAAAAGAGAAAGCGGTAAAGATGAGCCAAACAACATCAGCGCAGTTTCAGTTTTGGAGATAAGTCCCAGGCGGCGAGGCCCGTATCGGCTTGGGGGCGAAGCCCCACATCATCATCAGTTTGAGGGCAATGTCCCTATTGTCAGCGGTGTTGGGTCGAGGGGCCCAGGGTCGAGGTGCCTCCGTTGTCGGTTGTAGTTCCGAAATGCGTCCCAAGGTCGAGGTGCCCACTACATCATCAGTTTGAGGGCGAGGTCCCTATTGTCAGCGGTGTTGGGTCGAGGTGTCTAGGGTCGAGGTGCCCCCGTTGTCGGTTGTAGTTCCGGGATGCGTCCCAGGGTCGAGGTGCCCACTACATCATCAGTTTGAGGGCGAGGTCCCTATTGTCAGCGGTGTTGGGTCGAGGGGCCCAGGGTCGAGGTGCCCCCGTTGTCGGTTGTAGTTCCGGGATGCGTCCCCGGGTCGATGTGCCCACTACATCATCAGTTTGAGGGCGAGGTCCCTATTGTCAGCGGTATTGGGTCGAGGCACCCAGGGTCGAGGTGCCCCCGTTGTCAGTTGTAGTTAGTGGGATGCGTCCCAGAATCAAGGTCCACTACATCACCAACTCAGCTCGAGGCAGCAGACGAGCCAGGTAAGTGAAAATGCATTGCATAACTTTGATAGGATTGTTCAAAGTCACACACTGCACAAGTCCCATCAGAGTGGGGGCGACTGTAGACATTGCATTTTTGCATGTGAAATATGATGATGAGTCTCAGTTGGAGGCACTACCTTTTAAGTCGCGGGAGCCGCGGGAAACGGACGTCGGAAGGGAAGAGTCAAGAATTGACTCATATTCGGATTACGTTCGCTGGTTTAGCTTCGGGTTACTTGTTGGTTTTCCATTTTAAAAATTATTCCCGGCCCAAAACACTAAAAAATCACCTAACCTCGGCCCAAAATCCCCGCAAGCCCCTTGGCCTTGACCCAAAACCCCGCAAGCCCACACACCTTGTCCACACAAACCAAACCCACCAACCAAAGGCCCACACGCCCCAACCAAGGCCCACACGCCCACTCACCCTAATACATACCCAAGTTAAATCAAATATTAAGTTAAATATTAATTAGATAATGTAATTAATATATAATAATTAAATCATTTACCAAATTAAATAAAACACAAAATATAATCATGCCTAATTTAAACAAATCAAATATGTTGTATACCTAAATTAAGAAGATGATATGCCTAATTAAAATCAATCATAAGAAATTAAATATTTTGTATTCCTAATCTAGCCAAGATTTGTCCCCCCTCAATCTAATCCTTTCCTTGTTGAATATCAAATCAAATCCTTCTTTTAATGCCAAAATCCCTTCCTTGTGAGACAAGGAGTAGCCCTAACCCTTCTCTATATAAACAACCTCTAACCAAGACATGCACTCCCTTAGCTCATACACAAGACTTACACGAAAATCACAACACCAAGAGTCATAGCCACTCACGGAAATAACAAGAAGAAAAACACAAATAATTCTCTTCATCTCCCCCACTCCACAACCGAAAACAGCAGCCCCTAAACCTCCACACATCATCGAAAATCTCCCCTATACAGCAGCCCCACATCACCGAAAATACACCCCCAAACAGCAGCCCCCTTCCACCGAAAATAGCACCCCTACACCTCCTAAAACACGCCTGAACAACAGCCCAAATCACCCCCAAACAGCAACCAAATCCTTTTAAAACAGTCCATAAAATCCTCAAAATAGTAACATAAAAACTGTATTTATAATCCTTAAAATAATCACACAAGACTGCACTAAAAACCCATAAAAAACACTCGAAACAGTCTGTGGAAACGTCAAAACAGTGATCTGAACAGTGAGCAGAAAATACAGAGGAAACAGCAGCAAAACGGAGGCCAAACAGTAGTAAAACGGAGTCAAAACAGTAGCTTGAGCAGCGAAACAGTGAGGTAAAACGCAAACCAGTGAACCAGAAAAGTTGCGGTGTGATAGCCCTTCCGACGGCCGTGAAACGCGAGTTCGAAAGTCGACATAAAAGGTTAGACCTGAGGGTATTTTCCACATTCATTTTCTGTTTTATTTGTATTATTTATTGAGTATTGCTTGCATGATTGTTATGTTGAAATGCATGTTGTGGCCCTTGAGTAGATAAATATGCATGGATTATGAGATATTGTATGTTGTGGCTTTGGAATAAAATGAAATAAGTGTCAACTCTCACGGTATATCAGATGGAAACCCGAACATAAATTTCATAGTCGATTCCGAATGGAAGGTAGTATGATCTGTACTCGGGATACAACTCCACGTACCACTTGAGTAAATGACACTTTCTTTTGTCTTATATTGCTTTGATTTATTTATTTTTTCGTCATTTGAATTCTGCATGTTACTTTTGTATGCATGATTCAATTGAGCGCATGGGCTTAGTAAGTGCGATGAAAGGTCCCCTATTTGGAGGGGTTAAAATCCTTTACCATGATGCTTTGCCGCGCCGGTTGGTGTATACTCGATTGGATACGAGATGAGTTCAATCAGATACGTGAGGTCCCACATTGTGGATTTGTTTGTCTATGAATGTGTTGCATGCATCAGGTCTGGTTCTGTTCGAACGCGTTCTCGAACACCACACGAACGTGAACCTTCTGTTTACCATTCGAACGCATTCTCAAACGGTACGAGAACGCGCACGCATTTTCTTAGTTTCATCATGCATCAAGTCTGGTTTTGTTCGAACGCGTTCTCGAACGCTATACGAACGTGAACCTTCTGTTTACCGTTCAAACGCGTTCTCAAACACTACGCGAACGCGCACGCATTTTCTTAGTGTTGCATGCATCAGGTCTGGTTCCGTTCGAACGCGTTCTCGAATGCCACACGAACCTGAACCTTCTGTTTACCGTTCGAACGCGTTCTCAAACGCTACGCGAACAAGCACGCATTTTCTTAGTTTCATCATGCATCAGGTCGGGTTCTGTTCGAACGCGTTCTCGAACGCTATACGAACGTGAACATTCTGTTTACCGTTCGAACGCGTTCTCAAACGCTACGCGAATGCGCACGCATTTTCTTAGTGTTTCATGCATCAGGTCTGGCTCCGTTTGAACGTGTTCTCGAACGCTATACGAACACGAACCTTCTGTTTACCATTCGAACGCGTTCTCGAACGCTACACGAACGTGCACCCACTGAACTGAGTCATTTTCATCAGATTTCATACATAATCGTTCCTAGTAGCTATCCCTTCGTATGATGAATTTGATTGCTTCTCTGTATTACGCAAGATTGTGTAGGTGTCATTCATCTGTCTTCCCCACATGTATGAGTACAATGTATTACAATTCATATATCCATGTCATGATAGCATTTGAGTATTATTTCTTGTAGTATATCGGATGGAAACCCAGACATAAATTCCATAGCCGATTCTGAATGGACGGTAGTGTGGTCTGTACTTGGAATACAATTCCACGTACCACTTGGAAAAGTGCTCACATGTGTGCTTGTGTCCATATTAGTTATCTTCTTTTGCACTACGTCATAACATGATTACTTTAATGCCTAATTGCATCCTTAAGTGTCTTTTTGCATTATGTACTTAGTTGACTCTTTTATTTGTGCATGGATATGTAATGGTTATTCGTTTATGATATGTCTATGAAATCACATTTGATTCGCCTTTATGTATGCTTGTGTGGTTAGTGTGTGCTTGTGTTTCCATGAATACAATATGTCAATGAAGTTGTATGTTTGTTTCTACTTTGACGTACTTTCAAGCATGCAATCTTATATGTGAAATATATGCAAATTTAGGTGTAAGTTTTATTTTTGCGCATATGGATTTAGAAGTATGATACTCTTGGAAATAAGTGTTACTTAAGCTTGATTAAATTATTACAAAAATCCTTTCATTACAAGTGACATAAGTAAGGGACCATTCCGAACCCAACGGTTTGAGGTCTTCCCTTGCGAGGGGTGAGTGCGGCCTTAAATCTCATTTTCTCGGTTCACACCGGGTGGCGACTCCATTATTCTCCGGTTTAGTCCCCCGTGGCTACTCTGTACTCCCGACTAGGCCGCGAGCCTAGGACAGAACAACGTCGCCCAGGTTCTGTGTCCCACAATAATATATTAACTTGTGATTATTTTACCAACCAGCCATATAGGCGGTAACCTGATTAAGTCAAATTAAGTCCAACCAGCCATAAAGGCGAAACCAAAATAAACCTGCCATATAGGCGGTAAGAAAATTTAATTACCAACCGACCAATCTGGCGGTATCCTTGCTTAGTTAGGTTTAAACCAGTTTAAAATGAATTACCAACTGACCAATATAGCGGTATCCTCATTAAGTCAAATTTTAAATAGTGAATATATTATATTTAAGGGAGATTAATCTAAATAGCAATAGTAAAAGAATTACCTTTCACCCTAGCAGGGGGAAGTTACCTCCTCATGTTGAATAGTAAAAACTGTAAAAGTAAAGAAAGTAAATTACTATTATTACAGAACGTAATTAAAATTAATTACAAAACTGAAATTTAAAAGAAACTAGATAGAAAACTCCATATTTACATCAGAGAATTCAGAGAGGAAGGTACATCTGAAACTGAAATTTCGAGCTCTATTTATAGGCGTCAATAAGCCCCACGCATCGCGACGCACACGTTTCTTCTTGCGTCGCGACGCGCTGACGTGTCAGCTTCTGATTCGTCCATTTCAGATTCTTATCTGCCACGTGGAAATTCGGATAAATGAGTCAATAATTGTGCTGATGTGACGCTAACGTGGCGATGACATGGCACTGATGTGGTGACATGTGGCAAAAGTGATTGTCGGTACCGTAGGATTGCGACACGTGGCATGTTGTGATTGGCTGATGATGACGTGGCAGTGATATGGCACGTTGACTCGGTCTTCTGCTGACGTGGATGATGACATGTCTGACACGCGGGATGACACATGTCGACACGTGGCGATGGAGATTGTCGGCACCATATGATGATGACACATGTCACAGCGCACGATAGCAGATCGGTTGTGATGTTAACCCGTGGCACGTCGCACGTTAGCAAAGTCCGGCGCACGTTAGCAAAGTCAAACTTCTTAGATTCTGACATGTGTCCCCAGCGTACATTAGCATGGTTGTACGCACGTTAGGCGTCACGACGCAGCCTGTGCGTCGCGACACGCATAATGACCAAAATGCCATTTTGTGTTCTTTTTCACTGTTTTGGCCCAAAATCACCTCCAGAATGTCCTGAAATTTTATTTATCTACAAAATAATACAAAAAACATCAAAATATTCACAAAACTCAAGAAACTATACAAAATATTAAGTTAAATTAGTGGAAAATAGTGATCTAATTACACTCATCACACCCCCAAACCTAACATTTTGCTAGTCCTCAAGCAAAGCATAGAATAAAATGTCATAAACATCTTTAAAACAAAATTTAACTAAGCCACTTTCGTAGGGATCACGGTTGCATTTAGCATATGTAACAAGCCTTTAAACCCCTAGGGGTCCCTAGTGGACGAGTTGTAGTCTCGTGAGGGTTTACAGAAATGATACCCACAAACATTTTACAAAAGTAAAAATGTAGTAAAACTAATGCACACAAAAGCAAAAAGACAAGAGAAAAGAGAATAAAGAAGTTAATGACTAATCAGGTGAAACTTCTACTCCAAGTCACTAGTTGTTTTCTTTCCTTATAAATTACCGAATAAGTAAATTCTCCGATTATATTTACCATTCTCCATATACACAGCTAACAAAATATTAAACAACTATTTTTGCCCACAACAATCACAAGTGCAAGTTGATAAGAGAGTAATATTTTTGTCCTAAAGTTTTATCAGAATTCACACATTTTTGTAGCAATGGAATAATTTTTCTGATTTTTCTGATTTTTTCTTTGATTTTCTTTTATTTATATACAATATCTTCCGTCTATGTAGCGAGTGTTGGGTCGGTGGCTCCCAAACCAGTTGCCTTTAAGGCACCAGATGTTAAGACAACCCTACGGACTTAATTACTTAGACTTCAGATATTATATTTTTACAGCATCTTTGATCCATGTAGCGAGCTTTGGGCTAAAGACTCCCAAACCAGTTAGTTTTAGGGCACTAACTGTTTAAAACACCCCTACAGACTTAATAACTCGGATCTCAGACGTTTTTTTTTTTTTTTTTTTTTTTTTTTTTTAAACTTTTTGAGATGCTTCCTCCAATTAAACTAGAGCACTGAATATTACAAACTTTTCAATTATAGCTCATGTCTGTATGTTACCATGCATGTTGATAATACCTACCAATTGAGCATATGAAGATCCGCTTTAGTCAATTTTATGGAGAATTTACAAATTAAATAATTCAAAAGGAAATAAACAAAAATTAACTTTTTTCCGAAATAGGTTTGAGATACGTCTCAGGAATGGGAACTCCTTACACAGCTATCACTCACCAATTTCACCTTTTTAGTCTAAATAAAAACAAAAACGCAATTTTTTTTTTTGTAATTTTTGAAAAATTTTCAATTTTTTTTTGTATTTTTCCAAAAATTTTGGACTAAAAATAAAAAAAAACACACAACTAAAAACAAGATACTGATCAACTAATTCCCTCCCCCAAACCTAAATGAGACATTGTCCCCAATGTCTTAAACAGTAGAAGAAGAGTTTAGAAGATAGTACCTGGTTAACTGAAATGCTACACGAAAAGTTAAAGGTTAAGATCTAGATTAATCCGACGCCTCTTACCACGATCGTCCTCGGACCAATTAATCTTTGAAAAGATAGGGTCAATTTGTGGTTCATAGGCTAAGATTTGGTCAATTAGATCCGGAACAATTCTGGCAGTGAAGAGGAGTTCTTTTAAAGGTTTTGACACGAACCCATTTCTCCAGGCATCATCAAGAAACACACAAAGAAAATCATAAAATCCTTCAACGTTGTACAGTCCAAGCGGTTTCTGGTGTATGTTCATGTTCGCCCAAGATAACGCTGTAAAAATTTCCTCCAATGTACCCAAGCCACCTGGCACGATCAGTTCCTCTCCGTTTGATGGTTCAATAAGATTTGCCTCTGCCAAAGGTTTTGGGATGTTTCCCAAAACGTGACTGCCTCCTTCCTGTACGGCCTTTGAAACGATCCACATTAGTCCAAGATTGCCTCCGCCATATACTAAGTGCATATTCCTTGCAGCTAAAACTCGACCCAATTCCTGTGCTGCTTCTACGTATTGTGGCTTAACCAACACTAGTACCGTACCGTAAAACACACAGATGTTTTCAACTCGTCTTCTTGAAGTGGCTTCCATGTTTTACTCTGGATGTCTTCAAAAGTGCAATGATGAGTTGAATTTATAACATCTGAAAAGGGTGAGTAAAATAATAGCACTAGTACCTGCCAAATGACAATTATTAGCTAACAGTAAAATAAATCGTGATAGTAAAAAAGGTTTGGATCCTGTCGGAGAAAATAAAAGAAAACAACAAAACAAATTATAATTATTAGGAAAAGACAATGTGGAGACTGATTTCGGTCGAGGTCCACAATCGAGAAAGTGAGTTGAGGGGCACGAACGAACCTACAAAACAAGAGTAGGGCGAAATATGAGGTTACTGCCTACCGGTGTGGTGGAAGCCATAGGCACTCCTACGCTCAAGTTAGCCTAAAGATGAATGAGGTCAAGGTGAAAGGATTAACGTCTATGGAGTACCTCAACCACAGATTGTTTGCCGTAAGGGCAGAGTATTGGAGTAGTGTCTAGGTGATAGGAGTAGTCTGAAGAAGATCCATTCTCTATTACTTTGTCTTCTTATTTTATAGGTTCCCTTATGTGAGGTCCCTATTCTGCCCGTTGGAGTCGTTGTTAATGATGGTTTAATTCAGGTGATTTATGTCTGATAACTGACGATCGTGTCTGTCCCTCAAAACCGTCAACTTCATGGTGATGTTTCAGATTCTTTCTTGATTTTTGTAATTGGTGTCCGTTGGTTATCTTCATGTTAACGAGTTTGGGCCCATGAGGCGGCCCGTGGAGTTTCCTTGTATGAAATTTTTTCTTGTAGGCTGGATCTACTAATGGGCTCCTGGTTTAGTGGTTGGTCTTGAGGTAAATTTCGATTTTATCCATGGGCCCAAATTTGGGCCGTACAGTTTATCCCCTACTCTCTAAGTCTGGAAGTCCTAGACTCGGGGAGTACCTTCGAGTATATCGAATGAATCAGGATATGGATAAATATTTCACTAATATTGGCAGTGGTCTAGAGCTAATCCACATGTCGTCCCGTCATACAGTTAGGAGGAGGAAGAATTCAGGTCTTCTTTTACTTTCGACAATAGCCCAGGAGGTGTCCTTGGCCTGATTGAAACTGTCGAAGGCTTTTTTAACCTCAATCGACATGTCGTATAGAGTAAGGGGGAGTTCACATCTTTAACTTGTCAACCATGTGAGTCTATGGGGGAATGTCCTATGCGGACTGAACCAGACAATAGTTTAGGAGAAATTTTACTCGACTTGTAGTACGAAGATAGTGAAAACCATATTTCTATTTGACTCGACACGAGTCATCAGGGGGATGTCCCAGGTCGACTGAACCAGATGGGGGTTCAGGAATAGCTTCACTTGACTTGTGGTATGTGGTGAGTGAATTTCATAACTCTTCATTTGACTCGACATGAGTCATCTGGGGGATGTCCCCGGTTGACTGAACCAGATTGTGGTTCAGGAGTAATTTCACTCGACATGTCGTATGAGGCGAGTGAATACCATAATTCTTTATTTGACTCGACATGAGTCATCAGGGGGATGTCCCCAGTCGAATGAACCAGATGGTGGTTCAGGAGCAATCTCACTCGACCTGTCGTATTAGGCGAGTGAATACCATAATTCTTTATTTGACTCGACATGAGTTATCAGGGGAATGTCCCCGGTCGACTGAACCAGATTGTGGTTCATGAGCAATCTCACTCGACCTGTCGTATGAGGTGAGTGAATACCATAATTCTTTATTTGACTTGACATGAGTCATCAGGGGAATATCCCCAGTCGACTGAAACAGATTGTGGTTCAAGAGCAATCTCACTCGACCTATCGTATGACGTGAGTGAATACCATAATTATTTATTTGACTCGACATGAGTCATCAGGGGGATGTCCCCGGTCGACTGAACCAGATGGTGGTTCAGGAGTAATCTCACTCGACCTGTCGTATGAGGCGATTGAATATCGTAATTCTTTATTTTGACTCGATATGAGTCATCAGGGGGATGTCCCCGGTCGACTGAACCAGATGGTGGTTCAGGAGTAATCTCACTCGACCTGTCGTATGAGGCGATTGAATACCATAATTCTTTATTTTGACTCGACATAAGTCATCAGAGGGATGTCCCCGGTTGACTGAACTAGATGGTGGTTCATGAGTAATCTCACTCGACCTGTCGTATGAGGCGAGTGATTACCATAATTAATTATTTCACTCGACATGAGTCATCAGGGGAATGTCCCCGATCGACTGAACCAGATGGTGGTTCTGGAGTAATCTCACTCGACCTGTCGTATGAGGCGAGTGATTACCATAATTCATTATTTGACTCGACATGAGTCATCAGGGGAATGTCCCCAGTCGACTAAACTAGATGGCGGTTCAGGAGTAATATCACTCGACTTGTTATATAAGGCGAGTGAATACCATAATTCTTTATTTGACTTGACATGAGTCATCCGGGGAATGTCCCCGCTCGACTGAACTAGATTGTGGTTCAGGAGCAATCTCACTCGACCTGTCATATGAGGCGAGTGAATACCATAATTCTTTATTTGACTCGACATGAGTCATCAGGGGGATGTCCCCGGTCGACTGAACCAGATGGTGGTTCAGGAGTAATCTCACTCGACCTGTAGTATGAGGCGATTGTATACCGTAATTCTTAATTTTGACTCAACATGAGTCATCAGGGGGATGTCCCCGGTCGACTGAACCAGATGGTGGTTCAGGAGTAATCTCACTCGACCTGTCGTATAAGGCGAGTGAATACCATAATTCTTTATTTGACTCGACATGAGTCATCAGGGGGATGTCCCCGGTCGACTGAACCAGATGGTGGTTCAGGAGTAATCTCACTCGACCTGTCGTATGAGGCGATTGAATACCGTAACTCTTTATTTTGACTCGATATGAGTCATCAGGGGGATGTCCCCGATCGACTGAACCAGATGGTGGTTCAGGAGTAATCTCACTCGACCTTTCTTATGAGGCGAGTGAATACCATAATTCTTTATTTGACTCGACATGAGTCATCAGAGGGATGTCCCCGGTCGACATATTTGACACTTAGATTATTACCCTATTTGTTTCCATTCATTAATTGCGAACCCTAGTGTGGATTACAAGGAGTTTTTTTGCGGGAATTTTGCCGCCAATTTAAGTAGCGTGTATAAAAGAGCTTTGGGTGCTTCATTTCGCCTCATTCAGAAGTCGAGTAAGGAGAGCTCTCAAGTGTCTCAAGGTACTCTTCGAAATCTTCCTCTTTTTCTTCAATTTCTTTAAACATTCATAGTGATAATTCAAGCTGTTCTTAGGTAAATTTGGCTGTTTGATCTTTGGGTTTGTGTGATTTGATTTAAAATTGTGTTTGTGGGTTTTGATCTTTAGAGGGTAGGTTACTAGGGAGATTAGTTGTTTATATGCTTGTTGTTTGGAAGATGTCGAGTGGGGAATTGTTAGGCAGCTTAGGTGCCAACATCGATTGTTATGTCGAGTCGTCAAGTGAGACCCAAGAGGATGTAGAGTACAAAGATTGGTCGTACCAGGAGTTGATCGAGGGTGGCGTATTTACCTTGGCTAGGCCTTGTCAAGAAACCCCTACTGAGGCTATACCACTAACGTCTTTGCCCGCTGTTGGGGAGCCGAGTGACTTTCCATATACGAGTGAACCCACTAACTTACTATCTAGAAATTCTGCAAGTCAAATGACTGGGAAAGTGTTGAGGGAACTCAGCTGTTGGAACTCCGAGTGCCTTCGTCGAATGAAAGAATTGATTACAAGGTTCTGTGGTGGATGAGATTCTATGTACGTCCATTTTTTGTAGGGTTGAGGTTTCCTATTCCGAGACTGGTTTGGGAGGTTTTGGATCATTTCGAAGTTGCTCCTTCACAGCTGATGCCAAATGCGTGGAGGATTTTATTGTCGATTGAATGTTTGTCTTTCGAATTGGGAGTACTTTTTGAGGTAAATGATGTTTTAGAGACGTACTACCTGAAGGAGCATTTGAAGGAGAAAGGAAGATATACATTGATCCTTCGTAAGAGAAAGACGCATTTAGTTACTGGATTTCCGACTAATGATAAGGGAAATTGGCAGTCTTATTATTTCTTTGCAAAGGGTGAGGGTATATTTGGATCGATCGGGGCCGGTCGAATCCCAGAATTTTGGTGTTTGTCGAGTGAGTAACGTTCTTTCTCTAAATTTCAATCATTGAGTCATACTTACGTATTTGAATAACCATGTTCTTGTTGTTGCAGATCCTCTATAAAACAAGTCATTCATCACGACTGCACGTACAATCTCTAACACCAAAGCCGTTCTATCCTTATCGGCCGAAAAAAGGAACTGTAAAACAATTTTAACGGAAAAGAGGTTAAGGGCGACTCCGTTGTGGAAGGAAATCTATCACCGAGAAGAAGGTAAGGTTCTGGCCTCATGTAATGACGTTTTGTCCGTGAGAAATTGTAGATGGTCATGTCAAACGTTATATGGAGGATATAGATATCGAGAGCCCCTAAAACCCGAAGAATTTTTATGCGCAGAGGAAATGATGACTGGGCCATTCACCGTAGCTTCACTCGACGAGATGAAGAGTCGGAAGAAGTCAAGGAAGCTGAAGAAAAAAGAGCAAGAAGCTGAAAAAGAAGCTGGCCCTCAACAAAGGGAAGTGGTTTCGAGTGAGGGTGCCGCAGTGAAGTCGACTGCAACGATTTCTGCGGGGAAGAAAAGGAAGTCTATCGCTGAAGCGGAAGTGGAAGATGACTCTGATAACCTCATCTTAAAGGTTCCACGAGAGTCGACTGCAATTTCTGACCCTTCAAGCATTGATTCATTCGTGGAAGGGCTTATTCTTGAGGGGGATGAAGTAAGGTTGGCACAATTGGCCCAGTGGAGGCTATGACGAAAGCCATCGCATTAAATTATCAAGTGAGTAGAGCTACTGATTTTTTTTTTGGGCGAATGATGTTCTAACTCGACTTTTTCAGGCATTGGAATGTAGTCTATTCATGCGGAAGAATGTGGAATCCAATCAGAGAAGGATCAATGAGCTGGAGAAATCATTGTCGGTGGTGAGGAAGGAGTCGTCAGATCTGAAGTCCGGGCTGGTCGCTTCTCAAAGGAAGGAAAGAGGACTTGAGAAGGAACTGAAGGTGGTTAAAGTTGCTTTAAGGTTGGAGAAAGAAATGGCCGAGCTGACAATCGACAACTACAAAGAAGGTTTCGAGAACATAAAGAAAGAAAAGGAATTATTGTTAGAGTAAATAGAGGACATCGCCATCGACTCCATGATGAGAAATAGATTTGATTTAATGAGGGAATTTGTAGCTGGAAAACACATAGACTGGAAGCCTGAGAAGTGTATTAGAGAATATGAAAGACGTGAAGCCGGTATCTCTTCATCGATGGAAGAAGAAGGTGAAGAGAAAGGGCTGAAGGTCGAGTCGAAGAAGGATGAGGTGGAGACGGATGAACTTGATGTTGCTGAAACGGAAAAGGTCGAAAAACATTTAGAGGGAGAAGATGTTGGTCCGGAAGCTGTCGAGACGCAAGAAGATGTTCCTGCCAATCTTCCTACGGCTACCGATGAAGCACCAGACAGTGTCTTAGAAGTTTAAGGGTTTGAAATCTTTGAACATTTTGTATGAAGTTTGAATCAGTGGTCCGATAGGAAGGCGGAAAGCCGTATTTTGAACAATCAAAGTTGTGTATAAGTGTCAAATATGTCGAACGATATTTTAACGAACGATATTTAATATTGTGTACAAATGTCGAATTTCAATGAACGATGTTTTATTGCAATTAGTCGAAAAACTTCTACAAATTTCCTTATTTCATTCTTGTAACTACTATCAGAAAATATAATTGCCAACACACAAACGACAAAACATAAGTGTTACCGGATGAATCGCTTAAGGTGCACCACGTTCCAACTGTTGCGCACTAGAGTCCCCTCCATAGTCTGTAGCTTGTAGGCTCCTTTCTCGACAACTTTCGTGACGAGGTAAGGGCCTTCCCAATTTGGACCCAACTTCCCGTCTCCAATTTCCTTGGTGTTCTGGAACACTCTCCGTAGGACCCAATCTCCAGCCTTGAAAGTCATACTCCTGACGTTTTTGTCAATGTATCTGGCCATCCTTTGTTGATAAGCGGCCAGTCGAATGGAAGCTCGGTCCCTTGTCTCATCAATCGTGTCGAGATTGAAATTCATCAGCCGTTGATTGTTTTCTTCGTTGAGCCATTGGTAGCGTGGGGAAGGGATGACTTCTTTAGTTGGAATTACTGCTTCCGTTCCAAATGCTAATGCGAAAGGAGTTTCGCCTGTCGAAGACCTCACAGTTGTCCTGTATGACCACAACACTCCTGGAAGTTCATCCACCCAAGCGCCCTTAGTCTTCTCCAACCTCTTCTTCAAAGTGTTCATGATCGTTTTGTTGTATGAATCAGCCTGACCGTTCGCTTGTGGGAAGCGTGGTGTCGAAAAGTTCAATTTTATGCCGTAGTTCCTACAAAAGTTTTGAAAGTGATGGCTGATGAATTGAGAGCCATTGTCAGTCACAATTTCTCTTGGTATTCCGAATCGACAAATGATGTTTTTCCATATGAATGTTTGAGCTTCTTTGTCGCGTACTCTAGCGAATGCTTCAGCTTCTATCCACTTTGAGTAATAATCTGTCATCACAAGCATATAGACACGTTGGCCAGGCGTGGTTGGGAGTTTTCCTACTATGTCCATTCCCCACTTCATAATCGGCCATGTAGATATAATGGGATGTAGTTTCTCTGGCGGAAGATGAGGAACTGGTGCAAATCTCTGGTAGTTGTCACACTTTTTAGTGAATTCTGTGGAGTCAATTCTCATTTTCGGCCAATAATACCCTGTCGAATGCGCTCGAACAGCCAGACTCCTACCACCAGAATGGTTCCCACACTCCCCTTCATGCAACTCTGTCAACACATGATGTGTTTCGTCGTGTGTTAGACACTTCAAATAAGGTCATGTGAAAGATCTTCTTAGCAACTGACCGTTGAACACAACGAACCTCGCAGACTGTCTCTGGACTTTTCTGGCTTGTACTTTGTGTAGGCACTGCATTTTTACACATAAGTCCCTATGATGAGTCTCATTTTGGAGACACTACCTTTTAAGTCACGGAGGTCACGGAAAACGGACATCGGAAGGGGAATTCAGAATAAACAAGGTTCACTGTTTTCGTTGGCGCTGCGTTCGTTACTTCGTTCGAACGTAAGGCAGATTTCGGACGTTGGTGCCGCGTTCGATTAGGCGTTCGAACGGTGTCGGTAATTCTGGTTTTGCTGCTAGCGTCACATTAAGCCCAATTCGCCCAAACCTTGGCCCACACGCCCAAGCCCACTTAAAACACATATTTAACACATGGTGAAATCAAAACAAATCTAAAAATCACATACCAAATTAAATAAAATACTTACACAAATTAAAGAAATTGCATGCCTAATTAAAATCAATCAACAAACTAAATGCCTAATCCAAGCCAATCAAATATTCAACATGCCTAATACAAGCCAATCAAATCCCTTGCTTTCCTTGTCCAACACCAAATCATATCCCTTTTTAAATACACAAATCCCTTTCCTCATCAAGCCTAACCCTTTGCCTATAAAAAGAACCATTCACCAACCTTCTCAACCCTAGCTAGCTCATTCACAAAAAAAGCCTCCTCTCTCCACTCTCTCTAGAGTTCACGCCCATTACAGAAAAAAGAAGAAAAGAATCCCCAACCCTTTTCCCCTAGCTCACATACAAAACATAAACAACACACACAACAACCCTTCCCTCACCAACTTAACAAGAACAACACACAGCAGCCCCTAACCCTTGAACAACCCCTTCACCTCACCGAAAAAACACATCCCAAACAGCCTTAAAACACGCATACAGCAGCCCTAAACACACACATAAAACAGCCCCCGAACCACACCATAACACCACCGAAAATAACACCCAAAACAGTAGCCAAAACATCCCAAAAACAGTAACTAAAATACAGCAGCAAAACAGTAGCAGCGGCAGCGAATCGGAGTCAAAACAGCAGCAAAAGACGGAGGACGACGACCCAAAACAGCAAGACAACGAACGAGAGCAGTGAACCAGTGAACCAGAAGAGTTGGGGAGCTTTACCCCTTCCGATCTTCGTGAAACGCGAGTCCGAGAGACGACTTAAAAGGTTAGACCTGAGGGCATTTTTTCTTTAGTTTATATTCGTTTCTTTTATTATTGAATTCTATTCGCATGAGAGTCGTTTATGGATGCATGTTGTGGCTTGAATGAAATGGAAGAGTGTCGTCTCTTGTGGTATATAGGATGGAAACCCAGACGTAAATTCCGTAGCCGAATCCGAATGGACGGTAGTGCGGTCTGTACTTGGGACACAACTCCACGTACCACTTGAGTAAACGGCACCTTCTCTTGTTTTGTGTTGCTTTGGTTTATTTAATTCTTGTTATTTAAATTCTGCATGTTGTCTATTCCCGTATGATGCGATCGAGTGCATGGGCTTAGTAAGTGCGATGAAAGGTTCCCTAATTGGAGGGTTAAAATCCTTCACCACGATGCTCTGCCGCACCGATTGATGTGTGTTCGGTTGAATGCGAAATACGTTCAATCGGACATACTTGGTTTGATATGATTGTCTTTATTTTCGTATGCATGATTCAACCGAGCGCATGGGCTTAGTAAGTGCGATGTGAGATCCCCTATGGGGAGGGGCTAAAGCCCTTTACCACGAGGCTTTGCCACGCCGGTTGAAGTGTGTTCGGTTGGATACAAGATACGTTCAATCGGGCACACTATGTTTAATATTATTGCTTTTCATTCTATGTATGCATGATTCAGTCGAGCGCATGGGCTTAGTATGTTGGTCTAAAGGTCCTCTCTTTGAGAGATCAAGAGCCCCAAAAGGCCACCTTTACGGCAGCACTTCGCCGCGCCCCCTTTATTTTGTCGTTTATGTATTACGTCCCATTTCATGCATCAGGTCTGTTCCCGTTCGAACGCGTTTACGAACGCAACTCGAACGCGCATATATTTTGCCTTGGCATGCATCAAGCCTTACTTATGTTCGAACGCGTTCGCAAACGCCATACAAACGTGAGCATTCTGTTTCATTTCCGTTCGAACGCGTTAACAAACGCCCCACGAACATGAGTATTCTGTTTCATTTCCGTTTGAACGCGTTCACAAACGCTACACGAACGTGAGTATTCTGTTTCATTTCCGTTCGAACGCGTTAACAAACGCCATACGAACGAGAGCATTCTGTTTCATTTCTATTGGAACGTGTTATCAAACGCCATACGAACGCGAACCATCTGTTTACCGTTCGAACGCGTTTACGAACGCTACACGAACGCGCACCCACTGAACTGAGTCCTCTTCATTAGATTTCATGCATAGTTTTCCTAGTAGCTATCCCCACATGTATGAATACAAATATATTAATGTATTACAATCCATATGCTTATGTCATGATAACATTTGAGTATTATTTCTTGCGGTATATCGGATGGAAACCCAGACGTAAATTCCGTAGCCGATTCCGAATGGACGGTAGTGCGGTCTGTACTTGGGATACAATTCCACGTACCACTTGGAAAAGTGCCCATATGTGTACTTGTATGGTTAATATGTGTGCTTGTGTTTTCCTGAATGTAATATGCAAATGAAGTTGTATGTTTGTTGCTATTTGATATATGTTAAGCATGCAATTTTAAATGTGAGATATATGTGAAATGTGTGCATAAGTTTTATTTTGCATGTGAGAATTTAGAAGCATGATACTATTGGAAATAAGTGTTATTTAAGCTGGATTAAATTATTACATAAATCCTTTCATTACAAGTGACATAAGTAAGGGACCATTCCGAACCCAACGGTTGAGGTCTTCCCTTGCGAGGGGTGAGTGCGGCCTTAAACCTTTGTCCCGGTTCACACCGGGTGGCGACTCCATGTTATCTAGTACTTCCCAACTAGTGCCGCGAGCCTAGAAACGGCGTCGCCCAGGTCCTGTTGTCCACAGTCTGGCGACTCCACTGGGGATAGAGAATTGGCCCCGAAATATTGTCTTGTAATGTTTGGATTTATGTTTAATTGACCGTGTCTATAGTGGATAAAGTGAAGGTTTAATCAAAGGCACTTTAAGGCTAGGTAATGGTTTGGTGTCTTCCTTCACTCACTACCTTTCTAGAAGGAAAAGCTGTGAAGGCACCTAGATAGCCATCTACTCGTAGCCTTTTGTGATGGACTAATTTGGAGGACTCGTTGTTTATTCCTGACAACAAGCGATAAGAGCCTAAGAGGCTTGGGTATTTAAGTGAGCCTCGCTCCACCTTCCCTCTGGGGAATCTACAACGGGAAATCCATTTGACAGTCCGTCACACACCATAGCTCATTGACACGTACCTTAGTGTATAAAAAAGGGTGCGCTCACTTGGTTGCTCGAACCCTTGAGTGGGGAGACCTAGTTGTGGGCCATCCTTCGCCGGTGAGAGCCTTTGTCTATACTCTTACTAACCCACTCATAGACCGGGTTGGCTAAAGTAACAATTATTTCCTTGAATATGTGCTTGTGGACCATCCTCATTTGGATGCAGTTGGACTATTGTCAGAAATGCGGGCTTGCTGGGCCATTTAAACTGGGGCAAGTTCGTATCGTATGAATATTAGGCCCAAGGCTTCTGAAATGTTGATGGGCCATTATGTAAAAATTATTATGTTATGTTTGCATTATCTCTCTTCTATGCTTGTGTTTGGGAACATCATCGTTTGGATCCATTTGGACCATTTGTCATGGGATATGGGCTTGTTGGGCCATTTAAACTGGGACAAGGATGTAATCCATGACTATTGGGCCAAAGGCGTCTAAGTGTTGGTGGGCCACTTTGTGCTTGTGTTCGGAATATTATCATTTGGATTTAGTTGGGCTCTTTGCCATAAGACATGAACTCGTTGGGCCATTTAAACTGGGACGGGTTCACTCTTATGACAATTTTCCCAAAAGCTTCTAAAATGATAATAGGCCGATTTGTTTGAGAATTTTAATTGATTTAGTATGTTATATATGTTACATGCATCTCACGCACCTCATGCATACATACATCATGCTAACCCTTGTGTTCTAAAAGGCCATCATAGACTCCCGTTGGGTTAGGGAAGAGGGAAGACTCACCAAAAGACCGGTAACAGACATGAGTACATCCGATAATGAGGTATCCCGGATAGATCAGTTGGAAAATGGTTTGGCCAAGATTACCGAACAGTTGCAAGCCTTGACTGTTGCCATGACAAATATGGTTGTGCCCCGTGCTAGGGGAAATTCTGAGAATGTAAGGCGCGAGGAGCCTCCGAACGGGTTGGGGGATGATATCCCGCTTTTGATGATGATATGGCAGAGCATGCAACAGACATAGTGATTGGGTCTCAGGCCGAGATACAGAAACTCAGGGATCAGGTTGAATCCGTTACCCGCAAGATGAGGGGTAAGAATGAAGATTTGCTAGATTATGAGACAATGACGTTTGAGGAGCAGTTGCCGGCGCAGTTTAAGATGCCGGATTTGACTAAGTTCAATGGGAACGGAGATCCGAGGGTGCATCTCCGTCAGTATGTGTCTGTTATGAGTTCAGTTGGCCTGTCTCAACGCCAAGTACGAAAGATGTTCGGGATGTCACTCGAGGGGGCACCCGTTAGTATGGTACCATAACCTGGACAAGCAGGTTAAGGAAGATTGGAGGGAGCTAGCCGATGCTTTCTTAAAGCAATATGTCACGAACCTGGAGATTGACTTGTCACTCCGTGACTTAGAAAATATCAAGCAGAAGCCGGAAGAAAATTTCAAGGAATATGTGGACCGCTGGAGAAGCCAGCTTCTGAAGATGCAGACTCGACCCTCTGAGAAAGACCGGATCAAAATGATCATCAAGGGCACCAAGCCCTCTATTTATGGCAAACTAAGGAGAGATGACTTCGATGATTACTGATTTTCGACAGCTGAGGGAGACAGTTATGGATATTGAGGAGGAGGAAGCCGATAACAGAAAGTTTTATGGACAGAACAAAGGAATATTGAGGGACATTCAGGGACTATGCCTGCTACTGCTGAGGTCACTGCCATTAAGAACAGACGATTTTCTAACTTGGTAAGCCTCTTTCAAAGGTATTCGAAAAGCTGAAGGTGCAAGGACTCTTAAAACCTTTGGAACCTAGGCCCATTCCAAATCTGTGCCACCTCACATGAACTTAAACTTATACTGTCACTTCCACCAAGAAAAAGGCCATGACACCGACAACTGCGCCCGCCTCAGACATGAAATCCAAAACCTCATTGATGCCCATACAATACCCGACCCAGAGAAATAACAACCCAACGCACACAGAAATCCCCTACCCAACTACATGATCAACTCTGGCCTACATGAAACCCTTGTTCTCCAAACTCTCAACCACTCAGCTTCATAGGAATAAGGGATGACAACGGTGGAGAAACCATAGGCCAATGAAGAGGCAATGCTGCGAATGATGAAGTTATTCCTCCTAGTTTATTTGATCATGCACTTTTAATAAAGACATTGATTTTGTTTACCTGTTCGAACGTTTCCTCAACAATAATAAAGGCGATCATTTCATTTATCTGCCTAAGACTATTACTTTCAAACTTGCAACATGAGTGTGTTCAATCTTGGTAATGTGATGCTCAAACGTAGGGAATCCTCAAAAGAAGCAAGCAGAAAAGATAAGTTAGCTATTCAAGAATTGGGAAATAAGACAGTGGGACTGTTAGACTTGGAAAGAAAGGTTCATAGAACAGATCAGTGCAGACAAATTGAAGTGGTACTTTGCCTAAGGAAGAAAAGACCTAGCAGTTATCAAGAGAACTTATAGAAGACCTAACCCAACGGGATAGGAAACTCATTCACGCATGCATGCATACACGTAACATATTTTGCATTCCTTTTTGTGTTTTGTGTTTGTTTTGTGTTCACAGGTTTTGAAGAAGAAAGAGAGAAAACGGAAAATGAAAGCCAGTCAGAAGCATCAATATTAGCATCAGTATCAGCATGGGGGCGAGGCCCATATCAATATCAACATAGGGGCGAGGCCCATATCAATATCAGTTTGAGGGTGAGGCCCATATCAGTATCAGATCGAGGGCGAGGCCCATATCAGTTCAGGAAGAAAGCCTATATTTAGTTCAGCCCGAGAATAAAGCCTACATTCGGTACAATCCAGGAACAAAGCCTCATGTCAGTATAGTTCGGGAATAAAGCTCGGGAGGAATAAAGCCTCATGCCAGTATAGCTTGAGAACAAAGCTCAAGGGGAAGAAAGCCTCAATCAGTATAGTTTGAGAACAAAGCTCAAGGGGAAGAAAGCCTCATGTCAGTATAGTTTGAGAACAAAGCTCAAGGGGAAGAATGCCTCATATCAGTATAGTTTGAGAACAAAGCTCAAGGGGAAGAAAGCCTCATGTCAGTATAGTTTGAGAACAAAGCTCAAGGGGAAGAAAGCCTCATGTCAGTATAGTTTGAGAACAAAGCTCAAGGGGAAGAAAGCCTCATATCAGTAAGTTTGAGAACAAAGCTCAAGGGGAAGAAAGCCTCATGTCAGCACAGTTCGGGAATAAAGCCCACACTCATGCAGTTCGGGAATAAAGCCTACATTCAATACAGCTCAGGAAGAAAGCCTACGTCCAGCAAACTCAGGAATAAAGCCCACATTCAGTTCAGTTCAGGAAAAAAGCCTGCATGCATTCAGCTCAGTACGGGAATAAAGCCCACATCCAGTGCAGTTCGGGAATAAAGCCCACATTCAGTACAGTTCAGGAAGAAAGCCTGCATTCAGCTCAGTTCGGGGATAAAGCCCACAGTTAACACAGTCAGGGAACAAAGCTCACTCTCTACAACAATTCGGGAACAAAGCCCACGGTCAACATAATTGAAGGAAGAAAGCCTAGAGGAATAAAGCCTCATCTCGGGAGGAATAAAGCCTCACCTCAACAGTTCGGGAATAAAGCTCGGGAGGAATAAAGCCTCATCTCAATACAGTTCAGGAATGAACAGGCCGAGAATGGCATAACAAGAATGGAAGCACGGTTCGGGAATGAACCAGGGGTCGCAGCACCTCACCATCCAAATCAACTCAACTCAACATATGGTAAGTCAAGTGGCAGTTGGCGAACCAGGTAAGTGAAAATGCCTCGCATAACTTTGATAGGATTGTCACTGTTGCACATTACACAAGTCCCATCAAAGTGGGGGCGACTGTAGGCACTGCATTTTTACACATAAGTCCCTATGATGAGTCTCATTTTGGAGGCACTACCTTTTAAGTCACGGAGGTCACGGAAAACGGACATCGGAAGGGGAATTCAGAATAAACAAGGTTCACTGTTTTCGTTGGTGCTGCGTTCGTTACTTCGTTCGAACGTAAGGCAGATTTCGGACGTTGGTGCCGCGTTCGATTAGGCGTTCGAACAGTGTCTGTAATTCTGGTTTTGCTGCTAGCCTCACATTAAGCCCAATTCGCCCAAACCTTGGCCCACACGCCCAAGCCCACTTAAAACACATATTTAACACATGGTGAAATCAAAACAAATCTAAAAATCACATACCAAATTAAATAAAATACTTACACAAATTAAAGAAATTGCATGCCTAATTAAAATCAATCAACAAACTAAATGCCTAATCCAAGCCAATCAAATATCAACATGCCTAATCCAAGCCAATCAAATCCCTTACTTTCCTTGTCCAACACCAAATCATATCCCTTTTTAATACACAAATCCCTTTCCTCATCAAGCCTAACCCTTTGCCTATAAAAAGAACCATTCACCAACCTTCTCACCCTAGCTAGCTCATTCACACAAAAAAGCCTCATCTCTCCACTCTCTCTAGAGTTCACGCCCATTACAGAAAAAAGAAGAAAAGAATCCCCGACCCTTTTCCCCTAGCTCACATACAAAACACAACACACACACACAACCCCTTCCCTCACCAACTTAACAAGAACAACACACAGCAGCCCCTAACCCTTGAACAGCCCCTCACCTCACCGAAAAACACATCCCAAACAGCCTTAAAACACGCATACAGCAGCCCTAAACACACACATAAAACAGCCCCCGAACCACACCATAACACCACCGAAAATAACTCCCAAAACAGTAGCCAAAACATCCCAAAAACAGTAACTAAAATACAGCAGCAAAACAGTAGCAGCGGCAGCGAATCGGAGTCAAAACAGCAGCAAAAGACGGAGGACGACGACCCAAAACAGCAAGACAACGAACGAGAGCAGTGAAAACCAGTGAACCGGAAGAGTTGCGGAGCTTTACCCCTTCCGATCTTCGTGAAACGCGAGTCCGAGAGACGACTTAAAAGGTTAGACCTGAGGGCATTTTTTCTTTAGTTTATATTCGTTTCTTTTATTATTGAATTCTATTCGCATGAGAGTCGTTTATGGATGCATGTTGTGGCTTGAATGAAATGGAAGAGTGTCGTCTCTTGTGGTATATAGGATGGAAACCCAGACGTAAATTCCGTAGCCGAATCCGAATGGACGGTAGTGCGGTCTGTACTTGGGACACAACTCCACGTACCACTTGAGTAAACGGCACCTTCTCTTGTTTTGTGTTGCTTTGGTTTATTTAATTCTTGTTATTTAAATTATGCATGTTGTCTATTCCCGTATGATACGATCGAGTGCATGGGCTTAGTAAGTGCGATGAAAGGTTCCCTAATTGGAGGGTTAAAATCCTTCACCACGATGCTCTGCCGCACCGATTGATGTGTGTTCGGTTGAATGCGAAATACGTTCAATCGGACATACTTGGTTTGATATGATTGTCTTTATTTTCGTATGCATGATTCAACCAAGCGCATGGGCTTAGTAAGTGCGATGTGAGATCCCCTATGGGGAGGGGCTAAAGCCCTTTACCACGAGGCTTTGCCGCGCCGGTTGAAGTGTGTTCGGTTGGATACAAGATACGTTCAATCGGGCACACTATGTTTAATATTATTGCTTTTCATTCTATGTATGCATGATTCAGTCGAGCGCATGGGCTTAGTATGTTGGTCTAAAGGTCCTCTCTTTGAGAGATCAAGAGCCCCAAAAGGCCACCTTTACGGCAGCACTTCGCCGCGCCCCCTTTATTTTGTCGTTTATGTATTGCGTCCCATTTCATGCATCAGGTCTGTTCCCGTTCGAACGCGTTTACGAACGCAACTCGAACGCGCATATATTTTGCCTTGGCATGCATCAGGCCTTACTTATGTTCGAACGCGTTCGCAAACGCCATACGAACGTGAGCATTCTATTTCATTTCCGTTCGAACGCGTTAACAAACGCCCCACGAACATGAGTATTCTGTTCATTTCCATTTGAACGCGTTCACAAACGCTACACGAACGTGAGTATTCTGTTTCATTTCGTTCGAACGCGTTAACAAACGGCATACGAACGAGAGCATTCTGTTTCATTTCTGTTCGAACGCGTTATCAAACGCCATACGAATGCGAACCTTCTGTTTACCGTTCGAACGCGTTTACGAACGCTACACGAACGCGCACCCACTGAACTGAGTCCTCTTCATTAGATTTCATGCATAGTTTTCCTAGTAGCTATCCCCACATGTATGAATACAAATATATTAATGTATTACAATCCATATGCTTATGTCATGATAACATTTGAGTATTATTTCTTGCGGTATATCGGATGGAAACCCAGACGTAAATTCCGTAGCCGATTCCGAATGGAGGTAGTGCGGTCTGTACTTGGGATACAATTCCACGTACCACTTGGAAAGTGCCCATATGTGTACTTGTATGGTTAATATGTGTGCTTGTGTTTTCCTGAATGTAATATGCAAATGAAGTTGTATGTTTGTTGCTATTTTGATATATGTTAAGCATGCAATTTTAAATGTGAGATATATGTGAAATGTGTGCATAAGTTTTATTTTGCATGTGAGAATTTAGAAGCATGATACTATTGGAAATAAGTGTTATTTAAGCTGGATTAAATTATTACATAAATCCTTTCATTACAAGTGACATAAGTAAGGGACCATTCCGAACCCAACGGTTTGAGGTCTTCCCTTGCGAGGGGTGAGTGCGGCCTTAAACCTTTGTCCCGGTTCACACCAGGTGGCGACTCCATGTTATCTAGTACTTCCCAACTAGTGCCGCGAGCCTAGAAACGGCGTCGCCCAGGTCCTGTTGTCCACACTTTGTCTTCTGGAAGCGAGCTTTTTGTAAAAACTCGACTATAGGCATCATCCAAGTGTCGACCGAATCGACCGTTACAATAATTGTTTCTTCCTTCCAAATTGCAGGCCAGCTCAAATGTACTACAGGTATTGTTCGTGGTTTATCCCCCTCCATTTTCGATCCGAGGGTTGCCAATGCGTCTGCCTGGGAATTTTCGCTTCTTGGGACTTGGGTTATGGAAAATTTCTCAAATTCAACCGTATATCGTTTACCTTTTGTAAGTAGGATGCCATCGCTTGACCTATGGCATGATAAGATCCTTCGATCTGGTTGACTATCAATTGAGAGTCGGATTTCACTTCTATCTCCCGGGCTACTAGTTCTTTAGCTAATTATAATCCTGCGATCAATGCCTCATACTCTGCTTCGTTGTTGGTAACTCTAAAACCGCATTTGATTGCCTGTTCCAAAGTGTCACATGTCGGGGTAGTTATCATGATTCCAAGACCGCAGCCCTTTTTGTTGCTGGACCCGTCGATAGCTAACTTCCAAGGTATTGTTGGCTGGATGGAGTTGATCTCAGTTTTAGCCACTGCAAGGAGATCGGGAGCGGAGTCGGCCACAAAATCTGCCAACACTTGAGATTTGACGGCGATCCTAGGCTGGTAAGTTATGTCGTGTTCCCCAAGTTCAATTGCCCATTTTATCAATCTTCCTGACAATTCTGGTTTATGGAGTATGTTTCTTAATGGATACGTCGTGTATACCATGATCGGGTGTCCTTGAAAGTAAGGTCTGAGTTTTCTCGCGGCCATTACAAGGGCGAAAACTAATTTCTCCATTAACGGGTAGCGTGATTCTGCTCCCAACAATGCTTTAGCTTACGTAGTAGACTGGTTGTTGTGTTCCTGACTCCTCTCTCACTAAGACTCCGCTAACCGCGTGTTCTGAAACTACCAAATAGAGGTAGAGCCTCTAATTGTCGTGTGGTTTCGACAAGAAGAGAGGTGTAGTGAGGTACTGTTTGAGTCCTTTCAGCGCTTCCTCACAAGCAAGAGTCCACTCAAAGCTGTTTGCCTTTTTCAAAGCTGAAAAGAATAAAAAACTCTTATCTGTGGATTTGAAGATGACCTGTTTAACGCGGCGATCCTCCCAGTTAGCCGCATGACGTCCTTCGGGCTGGAAGGAGATGAAATGTCGAGAATTGATCTAATCTGGTCTGGATTCGCTTCTATTCCTCGTCGAGTGACTACGTACCCCAAGAATTTCCCTGATGCAACAACAAATGCACACTTAGTAAGATTCAATTTCATTCCGTACCTGTCCATGATGTCAAAGGCTTCTTCTAGATGATTAAGGTGTTGCTCCGATTTGATGGACTTCACCAGCATGTTGTCTATGTAAACCTCCATTGTCTTCCCAATTTGATTGTCGAACATCTTGTTGACCACTCGTTGGTATGTTATCCCGCGTTTCTTAAGCCGAATGGCATGACCTTGTAACAAAAAATCTCTTGGTTTGTGACAAAGGCTGTCTTCTCTTGATCGTCAGGATGCATGAGGATCTGGTTGTAGCCTGAATACGCATCCATAAAGCTTAATAACTCATGCCCTATTGTTGCGTCGACCATTGAATCAATATGAGGCAGTGGGAACGAGTCATTTGGACAAGCTTTGTTCAAATCCGTAAAGTCGATGCAGACTCTCCACTTTCCATTCTTTTTCTTCACAACTACAACATTCGCAAGCCACTCCGGAAACTGTACTTCTTTAACTGCTCAGTTCTGCAATAACTTCTGAATCTCTTCATCAATGATTCAGTTCCTTTCAGGGGCGAACTTTCTTCTTTTCTGCCTAACCGGGGTGTGGTCTGGATCCACATGCAATTCATGAGTAATGAGATGCAGATTGATTTCAGTCATGTCTTTGTGAGACCATGCAAAACTGTCGTGTCGCCTCTTCAAGAATTCAACTAGGTCGGCTCTTAGTTTGGGATCTAAGTCAGCTCCAACTAATGCCTTATGATCTGTAAACTGAGAGTGAATCTGGACCCGTCAGCTTCTCTATATTTGGTAGAGTCGGCTCCGGAGCACGAGGCCCAGTCAGTAATTACTATGCTGACTCGGTTTTAGCCTTCAAAGTCGTCTGGTAGCAGCTTCTTAACGCCAATCTATCACCTTTAATTCTTGAACCCCCCACTTGGTAGGGAATTTCATTACTTGATGGTAAACAGACGACACCGCCCTCATGTCTTGAATCCAAGGTCTGCCCATGATTAGATTGTAGGCTGAGGGCTGTCCAAGACCAGAAATGTGGTCATTCTGTTGACTCCGGCTACGTAAACTGGGAGTGATATTTCCCCCATGGTGAATTTTTGCTCTCCGCTAAACCCGATCAGTACTGTCGTCCGCCGGTTTATTTTATCCAGCTTGGCCCCCATGTCAACAAGGGAACTAGCGAAAATTATATTAGCTGGGGAGCCCGTGTCGACCAGTACTCGTTTGATCATAAAGTTGGCCACCTGCAAGGAAATAACTAAAGTGTCATGGTGTGGATTTAAATTGTGTGAATCCCTGTCGTCTGGAAACTCTGTCATCAAATCCGTGAAGACTTTCTCCACAGACATCAAGGTATGTGAAGTATTATTTGCCAGAGCCCTTGAATGTCGTTTAGCTGCCGAATATGTTGCTCCACTGATTCCCGATCCTCCTAAAATGACATTAACGGTGTTATTAATTGGGGGGGTGGGGTCGGAATTTCGCCTTGACCATCTCTCTCGTCCCTTCGCGCCAGGGTTGCTTTCCCTTTATCAGTGATAAAATCCCTCAGGAAACCCTTGTTTAGTAGCTCCAGAACTTCTAACCTCAAAGCTACACATTCCGCTGTCGTATGACCATAGTCCCTGTGGAATTCACACCACTTCATAGTGTCCTTTTTGGTTGAATTGTCCCTGGAGCGTGGAGGCCACTTTACTTCATTCCCCATCTTCTTAAGCACAGAGACCAGTTCCCCGAGAGAAATCGTAAAGTTGTAGTCCGGGAGCCTGGGTTTGCTTGTTGGCAGCTCCTCCCTACTTTTGTATGGCCTTGGTCGTCTGTCAATACTTTTGTAATTCCAGCGTGAACATTTGTAACAAACACCCATTTGCTTAGCTCTACGTTTCTTTGCATAGGTTCTTCTTCCAAAACCAGACAGATGTGAAATAAAAGAGTCAGAAGACTCACATGCCAATCGGACTCGTGCTTCAATTACCCAACGAATGTTAGTAGGAATACCATGGATTGTTAGTAGTCTCATTCGTTCCAAGCGAGCTTTGTAAACTTTCATCAGAGATTTTTGAGGGAGAGAAGGAAATTGCTTGTGAAGATTTGCGAGAGCTTCTTCCATCATGAAATGAATTAACCTGCGAAAACTAAACACACAAAATGAAATCACACCAAATCACAATATATACAAAAATTACATAAGTTGCCTCCCTGCGAGCGCTAAGTTTAACGTCGTCAGCTAGATGTGACTTCTCTAATGTTAGGCTGGATATGAAAGTGTGACACTTTTTTTTATCGCTCAAATGATTTTCCCCAGTAGTGCTTGACACGCTGTTTTTTTACCTTGAATGTTTTGTTGGAGTCAGGATCACGTATCTCAACGGCTCTATCTGGTAAAACCTTGGTGATCACAAATGGACCTGACCACCGTGATTTTGGCTTCCATGGGAAGAATTTCACCCTTGATTTGTTTAACAGTACCTTCTGCCCTGGTTCCAGTTGTATGCGCACTAACTTCTCATCATGTCTTTTCATTGCCTTTTCTTTGTACAATTTGGCATCCTCAAAAGGCTGATTGTGAAATTCCTCCAATTCGTTGAGCTTGTGGAACTTTTTCTTTTTATGTTGCTTGTAGTGCAAGAATTGGCTTTTTCAGTGCAAAAGACGCTTTATCTTCAGGCTCCACAGACAATTGACATGTTTTAAGTTTGTCAATAGAACTTTGCATTGCATTGGAGTTCTGAATGGTACTGTGTATTACATCAAGTCTGAAACATTCCTCATTCTTTTCATCATCTGGGAAATTCATGGTCTTGAAAACATTGAATGTTACTTCTTGGTCATGTACCCTCATGGTTAATTCTCATTTTTGTACATCAATAATAGTTCGACCTGTAGCCAAGAACGGTCTCCCAAGGATGATTGGAACATCTGCGTCTTCCTCCATATCAAGGACAATAAAATCTGCTGGGAAAATGAATTTGTCAACCTTGACCAGCACATCCTCAACTACGCCTCTTAGAAATACGAGCGTTCCATCAGCAAGTTGTAGAGAGACTGAAGTTGGCATTGTTTCTCCAATTTGTAGTTTCCTGAAAATAGAAAAAGGCATCAAGTTAACACTTACACCTAAATCACATAAAGCCTTACTAAAGTTATGTTCTCCTATGATGCATGGAATTGTGAAACTGACAGGATCTTTCAACTTTGGGGGAAGCTTCCTCTGAATGATGGCGCTGCATTCTTCTGTCAATGCTACTGTCTCATAATCTCCCAATCTCCGTTTTCGTGAAAGAATGTCTTTCATGAATTTTACATAGCTGATCATTTGTTCCAAGGCTTCTGCAAATGGAATGTTGATGTGCAACTTTTTGAACACCTCCAGGAAACGAGCAAATTGCTTGTCCAGTTTGTTTTTCTGAAGATGCTGAGGAAAAGGTGGAGGTGGAGTGATCTGATCTTTTTCTTTTTCCTTTGCTTATTTTTCCTCCATATGTGGAACTGCATCTTTTGGAACTTCCTCAATTGTTGCCTTGATTCCAACATATTTGTTGATCTCAGTACCGCTTTTTAACATGATGGCATGACACTACTCCTTCCCTATGTTCCTTGGATTTGGTTCTATGTTGCTGGGAAGATTACCTGGCGGTCTGTAACTCTGAGCATTAGCCAGTTGTCCAATTTGATTCTCCAGTGCTTTAATGGAAGCAGATTGGCTCTGAAACATAGCATCGTACTTTTTTAACTGAGCCAACACTTATGCTATTCCTGGTTCATTTGCTTGCTCATGGCCTTTGTTCTGCTGCTGGAATCCAGGTGGTGGATAGTTCTGCTGTTGGAATCCAGGTGGTGGATTATTTTTTTACCCTGAATTGTTGCTCCATGAAAAATTGGGATGATTCCTCCACCCTGGGTTGTAGGTGTTGGAATATGGATTGTTCCCCTGTCTGTTGAAATTGTTGACATAATTCACCGTCTCTTCAAGTTGGTTTGGTTCTGGTGCTCCTTCATATGGTGAACTTGTGGCTCCAGTGGTAAGAGTCTCCATAAATTTGTTTATCTGATCCAGCTTGGCGTTGACTACTGTATTGGCTCCACTTTCATAAATCTCTACAATTCTTTGGATCATGCTACTTTCTGTTGGCCATAAGGAATTTTTGTTGGCCATTTCTTCGATTAAGTCCCAGGCTTGATCTTCTCCTTTTGCCATTAAAGCTCCTCCAGTAGCAGCATCGATTGTGGTTCTCATTAGTCCAAAAAGTCCATTATAGAAAGTTTGGACTTGAAGCCATTTTGAAATCTCATGGTGAGGACATTTCCGGAGCAATTCTTTGTACCTTTCCCAAGCTTCGTAGAGAGTTTCCGAGTCTTGTTGTACAAAGGATGTGATGTCATTCCTCAGCTTTCCAGTTCTGGCTGGTGGAAAGTACTTTGCAAGAAATTTGGTGGATAAAGTGTTCCAAGTTGTGATGGAACATGCTGGTAGTGAATGTAGCCAAGCTTTAACTTTGTCCTTTAAGGAGTATGGAAAAACACGTAGTCTCATTGCTTCTTCAGCTTCTCGGTTGTAATTGAAAGTGCCGCAAACTTCCAGGAAGTTGCTAATGTGGGTATTAGGATCTTCAGTTGCTTTTCCCTCAAATTGCACTGACTGCTGAATCATCTGAATGCATGTTTTGGTGTCACATGCATTTGCTGGTAAATGAGGAATTATAATACATGAAATGAAGCTGTTGACCACCGGAATGGTTCTGTCTCGAATGGGTATTAGTGGTGCAACCTCCAAGGGTTCAGGTTCTATGTTGACTAAAGCTTCTTGGCCTTCACGCCTTTCCCTTCTCAACTGTCTGATGGTTTTTTGAATTTCTGGGTCGAGCGGTCAGAGTTCAAAACTTCTGGTTCATCTCATGTAGTTTCTGAGAACCTGAAACACAAGAAAACAACAACAATAAGTAAAAAGAAATTAGATACAAGTAAATGTTTCTAACCTCAAAACTAATAGTGAAAGATAAATAAGTCCCCGGCAACGGCGCCAAAAACTTGACCGGTGCGTAATCACACGCGTATAACGCAAGCGCACGTATCGTTCAAGTAGTATAAAAAGTATCGATCCCACGAGGACTTAATACCTAATCTATTAATTTTATGAGGTCAAATGATTACTAGTATCTAACATGTTGATTGATTGATTTGAAATGATGATGATTTTGAATTTAAAAACAAGTAAATAAAATTGCGCGAAAGTAGGTTTAAGAAAATTCAATATTAGGAAATTATCTAGGGTTGTGAATCATTCTAATATCTTTTAAAAGATGAAGTGGTTATTTCATGTTTGTGTAATAAATCGGTTTACTAACCTGAAACACTAAATTATGTGAAAGCCTCTGTCGATGGTCAGATGCAAATACCCAGTATAACCCAATTGAACCATATGTCTATGTCAACCAAATTACATGGATTCATTAAGATTAAGTTCCAATTATGGCTACCCCCGCCCGACAGGTATATGTCTATCATGTAAGGAAATCTATTAAAGGGTTATCTATCCTCAAGGAAGATCGTGGGCTATTAAGTCTAAGGCTGAAACCTAAAATTCCTTTGTCAAGTTTATTTTAGATTTACCAGATCAATCTTATTAGTGGCCAATTAACAAGACACATTATGCTTAAGACCTATTAAGTAAACCTTTAAATTACCCAAATTATAAAATAATCCCTTATAAACCGGTGATATTAGAAGTCATCACAACCCCAGATAACTAACTTAGTTACGACACATAACTAGGACTAGTAAAAACTTAAAAGTAAAAGACATAAAGTAAAAATGCTGAAAAGTAATTGCGGTAAAGTAAAAGCTGAAAAGTAAATTACAATAAAATAAAATGTTAAGGTAAAAGGATCAATTTTTACTACTACTAATTTAGATATCTCCCTTAATAAATATATTAACTTGTGATTATTTTACCAACCAGCTATATAGGCGGTAACCTGATTAAGTCAAATTAAGTCCAACCAGCCATAAAGGCGAAACCAAAATAAACCTGCCATATAGGCGGTAAGAAAATTTAATTACCAACCGACCAATCTAGCGGTATCCTTGCTTAGTTAGGTTTAAACCAGTTTAAATGAATACCAACTGACCAATATAGCGGTATCCTCATTAAGTCAATTTTTAAGTAGTGAATATATTATATTTAAGGGAGATTAATCTAAATAGCATAGTAAAAGAATTACCTTTCACCCTAGCAGGGGGAAGTTACCTCCTCATATTGAATAGTAAAAACTGTAAAAGTAAAGAAAGTAAATTACTATTATTACAGAACGTAATTAAAATTAATTACAAAACTGAAATTTAAAAGAAACTAGATAGAAAACTCCCTATTTACATCAGAGAATTCAGAGAGGAAAGTATATCTGAAACTGAAATTTTGAGCTCTATATATAGGCGTCAATAAGCCCCGTGCATCGCGACGCGCACGTTTCTTCTTGCGTCGCGACGCGCTGACGTGTCAGCTTCTGATTCGTCCATTTCAGATTCTTATCTGCCACGTGGCAATTCGAATAATGAGTCAATAATTGTGCTGACGTGGCGCTGATGTGGCGATGACATGGCACTGACATGGCGACACGTGGCGAAAGTGATTGTCGGCACCGTAGGATTGCGACACGTGGCACGTTGTGATTGGCTGATGATGACGTGGCGGTGACGTGACACGTTGACTCGGTCTTCTGCTGACGTGGATGATGACGTGTCCGACACGCGGGATGACACATGTTGACACGTGGCGATGTCGATTGTTGGCACCATAGGATGATGACACGTGTCACGTCGAACGTTAGCAGATCGGTTGTGATGTTGACACGTGGCACGATGCACGTTAGCAAAGTCCGGCGCATGTTATCAAAGTCAAACTTCTCAGATTCTGACATGTGTCCCCGGCACACGTTAGCATGGTGCAGCGCACGTTAGGCGTCGCGACGCGCAAAATGACCAAAATACCATTTTGTGTTATTTTTCACTGTTTTGGCCTCAAATCACCTCCAGAATGTCCTGAAACTTTATTTATCTACAAAATAACACAAAACACATCAAAATATTCACAAAACTGAAGATACTATATAAAATATTAAGTTAAATGAGTGGGAAATAGTGATATAATTACCACTCATCATAGGTCGAAATAAAGATGGCCTAGGAATCCAGCTGCTCTTGTATATGAGAGTTCTCTCCCCCAAAACAGGCTCATTCATATGAAAGAATGGTTTAACCCCATCATGGCATCCAGAAACCCACTCTGCATGAAATAACTCTCCTTCAATACTCTAGCCATAAGAGGATCTAGATCCTGAATAGTCCTACAATCTTACTTTGCAAGTATTGCTTGATTAAAGGAAGCCAAATTTTTGGAGGCAATACCCTCATCCCTCTTGGACTCACTCATCCGACTCCATCTAGTCCGATGAATTTTCTTTGCATTATCATATGAACCCTACCAAAATGCATTCATCCTCTTTTGAATATCATCGCATAAGCCCCATGGTAATCTAAACATGCTCATTTAGTAAGTGGGATTTGGCTTGTATCACCGATTTGAGCAAAATTTCTTTCCCCAGCTGAGAGCATCTTGGAATGCCATTGCTTTAATTTCACACAAATTTTAGCCTTTAGCTCATGAAAATACTGCTTCTTATTTCTACCAATCACGGACGATAGCCCTAAGTATTTCTCGTGAGCAGGAGCTAGTTCCAAGTTTAAAATCATTTTAATCCTCTCTCTATTAGGCATACTAGTATTAGGGCTTAACATTAATGATAATTTCACATAATTGATGATCTTCCCGAAGCTGCTGAGTAAGCATCCAAGATATGCTTGAGGTGGTTGATTTTTTTGACATCTGCTTCTACAAAAAGAAGACTGTCATCTGCAAAAAAAAAAAAAAAAAATGGGAAACCGCAACTTATCTCCCAAATTTCATCTATGTCACCATCTTATCCCTTTAAGCTCTATAGAATCGGGCAGCAAAGCTTCTGCATATAAAATAAACAGATACAGTGATAATAGGTAACCTTGTCTAAGCCCTCTTCTCGGCTTAATAAAAACTCTTTCTTCCCAGTTAATAAGGACGTAGAAACTAGTAGTAGTAAAATAATTTCTAATTAAATCTCTTAATCTAGTAGTAAAACATTTTTTGTCTATCATCCTGTTGGGGCAATTTTGGAACCCCTAGGGTCGGATCGGTGTCCGGCGCAGCAAAAATATTGGGGTTTTGGGCAAAGGATGCGGCGGAAGCGCTGTTCGGGCGAAATCATAATTTTAAAACTTTTTAAATTACCGAATGAATTATTCAATATCCAATATGAATAATTCATTCATATTTCACCTAAATATATTTATTCGATATCAAATAATGACATAGATAATAAAGAAACGTCGCGAAACTTTTACGAAAAATGTTTTTCCATAAAATGGCATAAAACGCATTTTTGACGGAACCGACTACCCAATACACATGAGGGCTGCCCAGGTCAGCCCCAATAGTATTAGGGTAGTTTATGGGCTGCCTGAACAGTGACAAATTAACTGTTTGGATAGCCGTCACCCGGTTGGCTCAAAAGTCACCCGAAAACGCCGTTTTTCACCGTTTTCGCTTATTTCAACTCCGAAAAAATTTCCAGCAAATGTTCCAACACCCAAAACACATTCAATACATTTATATGACATTATTTTCATCACCGTATGAACATTATTTCCAGATCTGATCCAGAAGCAATAATTATCAATTTTTCATGCTTTAATCCAACGTTTTCAACATTAATCAAATTAATCACAACACCAATTCAAGTCACCACCAATGAAGCACCCAAAAACAATTCTAGGCATTATAAGAGTGATCATAACACTCTAGAATGGAAACATATCATCAAATGATCAAATTGAATAAATATTACAATATTATTATTCAAAACAACTTCACACATGCAATATGCTTCCAATTCCATCCTCCAAATCCAAAACACCCAAATTCACAAGAAAATAAGAAACCCTAGAGTCTATCTAGAAGATCAAGAACAAGAAACATGCTTTCAAGCTTAGGGATATTGAGTATTACCTCTAATTCTCCATTTTCCTAAAGCCTTATTCTTGATTATCTTCATTTTCTTTGTTGAATCATCAAACCAATTTTAGAGTGTTTTAGGATAAAGGTTTTCGGCCTTGGAGGAGTGAATGATAAAGAAAACAAAATTTTCCTAATTTAAACAAGCATGACCGACTCTTGAAGGGTATTTTGATCATTTTTATATTTTAATTTCATTAAATTAAAATAAAGATAAGATAAGCTTTAAGTTTGACAAATCAAATTTGCACACTTAAGCTTAATAAAATCATGCCACATGTATCAATAATAATTAAATATTTTTCATAACAATTATGAAAAAGTATAGTATTTAATTATTCAAATATTTAACATTTAAATATCTAAATAATTAATTAATATATTATTATTATATATGTATTTTTATTTACATTAAATAACAAATATATATATATATATGGCATGTGTCAAAAACTTATTTGACAAATAATTAATGTGTATCTAATCAAATTATGTATCAAATACAAATACACAATAATTACGATTGACCAAAATCCCCTAAAGCATGTGTTTTCGTTTAACCGATTAAACAAATCGAATTAACTCATTTAATCCGATGAAGTATTATGAATAATCTGTATTATTCATAACGCGTTGCCCAAGTGCTCAACGAGTACACTTCATATTGTGGGACTCTCTAAGTTTAGGTTTATCCGTCATGAAATCCAATTTCGTGTCCATAATTCGCCCTCTCATGAATTATGACAACCACAGATAATCTGGCTAAACTATGCAAGTCGAGGTCATTGCATACTTATAATCCCTCCGTCACAGGCTATCCATATTATACATGAGATATAGATAAGAACGTCAAATCCTTTCGGTATTATATAATCGACTTTTCAAATTTACGATCTCTAAATAACACTCGAAATTGATTTATGAAGTTATACCACAGCCATGGATTTACTAGATCGTAAACACATGTAGGATGCCTATGCAATGTACACAAAACTGACAAATTCTATCTTGATACGCACATGATATCATGAGCATCAGTCCACACCCAACGAATAGACGGAGGTCTGATCTTAATAGATCAGTGACGTGACTGCCATCAAAGAATGAGGGATAACTCATATATCCACAGTGGTATCTCAAGTCGAATGACCACTATGCTCGCTCAACTCGAGAAGATTCCTATTGACTTTGGTGTACCATCTATTAGGAAATCTTCAGTGAGTCGTTCAGTGTCTATCAAATAAATACCTATATGTCTATACGAGTCTCCTGAGACTCATGGTTCTTTGGGATAAACCATCAGACCAAGTCACGATATACGATATGTACTGGTCTCAGCGGATTTTGCTAACCGACCCGTGTTAGTAAATCTTGACCAGAAACTTTATTTAAGGATATACAACTTATAGTGACACTTCCCAATGTAAATTATAAACTACATTATAACTGCACACTACGTTGTAAATCCTAGTGTCTTTGTCTAATATACACGTATCATTAAATCAGATTTAGTTTCAATCTAATCATAATTAGATATCCAATCGCAATTAGATCGAATATGTGTATAAAAGACAAGAGGTGCTACCATTAAATAAGTAATATTATGGAAAAAATAATTCTTCGTATTTATTAATCGGATATAAATACGATCCGGATTGGCACTCTGAGCACCAACCCTAACAATTTCTCCCATTTGCTCTAGTGCCAATCCACAGTATCATATACACATCCTAATGTGTATCACATACTCATGGCCCTCAAGAGCTCACCTAGCACTCAAGAGGTAGGTAACAACAAGTAAGCCCGCTATTACACATTGAGTTTGTCCAACAAACCCAATTGTTTTCCTTAACCAACATCATTCATATTTTGTAGAACCCAAGTTCTACATAAATATGACGCAGATGCTATATCAATATTGTGCTATAGCTATTAAGTTGTCTATGTATTTAGAGATCAAATCTAAAATACTATGAGACAATCGCAAGCACAACACTAATACCAAAACTTCTAATTTATAAGGTCACTTTGTAACTTCATAAGTCAATACTTTATAAGTTACAACTGATTCTACTGATTCAGTAGAATCAATGGTGACACTCCCACTACATCTTTTCTGACTTTATATGACGTAAACCATCTAACGTCATAATTAGACTCAAAACTAATCTGACCCTAATGATTGCGGATTATATTCTCCATGAATAAGAAACTCGTTCTTAATATCTCAAATATCACAAAGAACATGTTTCAAGATCCATCTTATGGTCTACAACATATCAAAATAACTCGTAACAATTACAATTAAATTGATATCTTAATCGTACATTATATAGTATTCATTATGCTATAATGATATGAGGCATCAAATTGACTAGACATTCTAATCAATTTCTCTTTCGACAATGGAATCATCATTTACAAAAGATTAATACTATATACAAGAGACACACTAACTGTCAAACAGTTATACTAACTGTCATACAGATAGTTTTGCTGTGTCGTTTATTAGATCATATCTAATGCACGACTAATGGGAGTATCTCACAAGTCTCTTGTTTTATATCATATATAAAAATTTATATGAAATATATCAGAAACTACTCTCACTGCTTTCACGGAGAAAATAAGATTTAGGTAAACCTTTTACCTCACAAACATTTCATTATTACATTAATAATGATAATGTCGTTAGGATATATAATACTAGAAAGAAATTTATACGCTCACACTGACCCCACTATTAAATATGTATTCCCTATGCTTTGATAAAATCAGACAATCTGACTGTATCAAAATTAGAGAACACAGATTTTCGGAAAGCTTATCTAAGTCTATAATAGGCTCTATAAGCTAGTATATCAAACTGTGATCTTAGCAGAATACAAACTCTAGGGCCATTCTAGAATGAACTTTTCAAACAAAGAAACCACAACGGATCTCTCATTCGAAGAAAACATTCAGGAATGCCACTTTGCATTCTTTAGCCAAAATACATTATTTAATATCACATTAACCAACAGATCATTAATTGTTCAATTAGTGCGACTTGAGACAAGTTTTCTCAGAATCTATAATAGATCACTGAGTATAACTTTTCTCACTGTCATACTATAAAGGTCAAACCTTTAATTAGCTCACTTTGCTTTTGGTGTGCAAACAATTTGCAAGTTTTATGAACTATTCATAATGAAAGCTTAATCAAGTTTAAAACTTGATCGTAGTAAGCTATGAACAACCTTAGATCTATGGTTCAAATGCAATTTCCGAAATCGATATCAAATATCGCTCCCACTATAAGTTATAGGATAATTTTCTTCAATAAGAAAACAGTAGAACCATTAAGTATCAAATACTTTGTAAATGATTCTGACATCCTATTAAACTTATACGGAAGTTATCTAAGGGTCATTTCATCTAACTAATTATGTAGTTCCATTACAATTTATCATTATCACATTTGACTTCAATAAGTCAAGTCTTTTCTACAATCGTCAACATCTGATGTTACACACTAAGTAATAAAATAATTTTATTACTCGGGAATGTAGAAAAGATATTGTATCAAATAGAATACAATATTCTATTAAATAGAATAAATGATAAACTGTTACTTGTACCTCCGAATCGCAAGTACTTTTCAATTATATAACCATTATACAAAAGAAAGATTCAAATCTCAAACTTTTCAAGATTCGAATTTTCTACTTATACATATCATATATGTAATTGTAAAAACTAATGGAACAATAATTAAAAGGATGAATTAGTGTAACTGGAGCATAACCCCAAGAGTATTGAAACTAATTCGGTAACACTCAATATCAAACGAATCAAATCATATAAGATTCGATTTCTCCCACTGACCAATTCCATCACGATGGAATCATAGAAGAAAAATATTGAGTAAGAATCAAATCTATTAAATAAATTTAGAACTAATTGTCATAAATTCATATGTTCGATCATATCAAACATCCTTGAACAATTCAAAGACTCACAATGAATTTTAAAATTATAGTGTTCAACACTTCAAATAGATTATCTTTGAACCATTCAAAATATTCTATTCGTGTTTCATCAGAAACATATTGAAAGTTCTCGAACCATTCAAGACGTTCAATATATATTCTTTTAGAAACATGTAACTAAGTCATGACAATTCATTAACTAAGTTACGAAGTAAAGAAAACTATCCATGACAATTTTTAATTCATTAAACTACATACTTCCAAAGTATTAGTTTAATAAATCTGTGGTCCAATGACGATCATTGGTTAAATGAGATTTAATCACATCCTGAATACAATATTCATTAAATGGATAAGGATATGTGGTGTGATCTTGTATCAGACCATCCTTTACCATACGGAATAAGCATCCAATGCTTATGTAATAAAATCTCATAAAGCATTGTTCTAAGTTATTCAGTTAACTTAATATTTTTCTTAATGTATCTTTTCATCAATGACACTACTAGTCATATTAAAATATGTAACAACTGTTTATAAAGAACAAGTAACTATCCAATAGTCGCAAGTTCTGATATCAAATATAAAAAAAACAATCATTAAACATTATTTTAAATAACTAGATGGGAGATCTGGTATCCAATACCTACAGTTTTCGTATTGTGAGAATCGATATTCTCAACACACAACTATTTGTATCTCCTTTCTTTGGCTTTATAATTTGCCTTCAATTATTCACAACAATTGCAAATAATTGATTAGCAAACTGTGTCAAACACGTGACTTCTAAAAGCCACTAAAGCCAAGAAATGTCATTATAAGATAAACAAAATACCTAATGGAGTTTTCTTAATGCCAGTCAAGAAACTCGAGATATGAACTGATTTGTGTCAATTCTTACTGTACAAGAAACTATTCTCTCTAGACAATTATATCCTAAAACATATATCTATTTAGATTACTTATCGTGACTTAGAAACTAAGTCACTAACCATCTTGATTTTCAAGAAAATCGGAACAACAGTTCCCAATGGTTTTGACTAATCTAACAATATCCAAGTCTAATAACATTCTAGAACCTATTCTAGAAATACGCAACCAAAAGTGAAGTCAGAAAACATATTCAAGTAATATAAATGCAGTGGATTAGAAGTATAATTCTATTAACAATATAGAATAAAGGGAAAACAAAAGCATCAATTTCCATAATATTACACACTGTCTGAGTTATGGATTTTTAACCCATCAGTGTCTCCCACTACTTTACGTAATACCGTAATCCCCAACGGAGAACGGAAATTCAATAATTAAATCGAATTCCATAGTGAGAGTATGATCCCATGAATATATTTTGACTCACAGCTTTGGCACGTTCTCCCCTACGTATATTCATTAGGTAGACAACTCATTATCAATCACACTCACTGTGACTCCTGATTTTGGTCCTGATCATTTCTCGTTATGACAACTTTGGCACGTTCACAATGAGGCGTATCAAGGCTTCACTTGCCAATGACAAACTCAAGCTACCGATGTAGTCCTGACAGCTTTAGCACGTTCAGGATTTCCACTTTCACTTGAATTTGTCTAGTATCAAATATATATCCGGCATGGATAAAATTCTATCAACTACACCCTCACTGCTTTGGCACGATCTCTGATGCAGCCATAGAAAGATACCCATAAACCGTATTAACAAGACGGACCAAGAAACATGCATCCAATACACGTTACTTTACAGCCTTATTTAAGCGGGGATATTCCTCAAGGAAGGCTTTGTTCTACATCATATGCGGAATTTTAATCTAGATCATTTTCTAAACAATTCAATTCTAGCTTTAGAAAACATAACTTAACTTAACTATTAAATTTTCGTTACGTTTCTCGTTAGCGTAAAACCAAAAAGTCAAGAAACATATAGATTACGTGCATGTACAAACATCAAAATTGGATTATATATCATATATCAAGCATGATTAATGTAATGGATAAACGATCAGACCTGCTCTGATACCAATTTTGTTGGAGTTTTGAGCAAATGACGCAGAGGAAGTTCTGTTCGGGCGAAATCATAATTTTAAAACTTTTTAAATTACCGAATGAATTATTCAATATCCAATATGAATAATTCATTCATATTTCACCTAAACATATTTATTCGATATCAAATAATGACATAAATAATAAAGAAACGTCGCGAAACTTTTACGAAAAATGTTTTTCCTCAATATGGCATAAAACACGTTTTTGACCGAACCGACTACCCAATACACATGAGGGCTTCCCATGTCAGCCCCAATAGTATTAGGTCAGTTCATGGGCTGCCTGAAAAGTGACAAATTCACTGTTTGGACAACTGTCGCTCGGTTGGCTCAAAAGTCACCCGGTAACGCCGTTTTTCACCGTTTTCGCTTATTTCAACTCCGAAACAATTTCCGGAAAATGTTCCAACACCCAAAACACATCCAATACATTTATATGATATTATTTTCATCACCATATGAACAGTATTTCTAGATCTGATCCATAAGCAATAATTATCAATTTTTCATGCTTTAATCCAACGTTTTCAACATTAATCAAATTAATCACAACACTAATTCAAGTCACCACCAATAAAGCACCCAAGAAAAATTATAGGCATTACAAGAGTGGTAATAACACTCTAGAATGGAAACATATCATCAAATGATCAAATTGAATAAATATTAAATAATATTATTCAAAATAACTTCACACATGCAATATACTTCCAATTCCATCCTCCAAATCCAAAACACTCAAATTCACAAGAAAAGAAGAAACCCTAGAGTCTATCTAGAAGATCAAGAACAAGAAACATGCTTTCAAGCTTAGGGATATTGAGTATTATCTCTAATTCTCCAATTTCCTAAAGCCTTATTCTTGATTTTCTTCCTTTTCTTTGTTGAATCATCAAACCAATTTTAGAGTGTTTTAGGATGAAGGTTTTCGGCCTTGGAGGAGTGAATGATGAAGAAAACAAAATTTTCCTAATTTAAACAAGCATGACCGACTCTTGAAGGGTATTTTGGTAATTTTATATTTTAATTTCATTAAATTAAAATAAAGATAAGATAAGCTTTAAGTTTGACAAATCAAATTTGCACACTTAAGCTTAATAAAATCATGCCACATGTATCAATAATAATTAAATATTTTTCATAACAATTATGAAAAAGTATATTATTTAATTATTCAAATATTTAACATTTAAATATCTAAATAATTAATTAATATAATTATTATTATATATGTATTTTTATTTACATTAAATAACAAATATATATATATATATATATATATATATATATATATATATATATATATATATGGCATGTGTCAAAAACTCATTTGACAAATAATTAATGTGTATCTAATCAAATTATGTATCAAATACAAATACACAATAATTACGATTGACCAAAATCCCCTAAAGCATGTGTTTTCGTTTAACCGATTAAACGATTCGAATTAACTCATTTAATCTGATGAAGTGTTATAAATAATCTGTATTATTCATAATGTGTTTTCAAAGTGCTCAACGAGTACACTTCATATTGTGGGACTCTCTAAGTTTAGGTTTATCCGTCACGAAATCAAATTTCGTGTCCATAATTCACCCACTCATGAAATATGTGTAGACATGGTACAGAGGTACGGAGGCGACGCTGTCCAGGCTCATGGCCCGTTGGGAGTACGGAGTAGCCCGTGAGGGACTAAACCGGAGAATAATGGAGTCGCCACCCAGTGTGAAATGGGAAATGATTTAAGGCCGCATTCACCCCTCGCAAGGGAAGACCTCAAACCGTTGGGTTCGGAATGGTCCTTTACTTATGCCAATTGTAATGAACGAATTTATACAATAATATAACCAAGTCTTATGCAACACATGCAAGAAAATTTAATCAACACACAAGTTTGCATACCCATGAACATTAATAGAAATAATGGAAGCATATTACATTAAAAAGAGATATTTAAGCATATGATGCAGAAAGAAATAACCAAATAGGCAAACATGCATGAAACATGAGGAAAGAATCTGTCCAGTGTGTGCGCGTTCGAGTAGAATTCGGAAACTCGTTCGAACTAGATTACGAAAATGGCATCTATAATGACATAAACACATACATGAACGTTTCCCAAGCGGTACGTGGAGTTGTATCCCAAGTACAGACCTCACTACCGTCCATTGTGATTCGGCTACGGAATTTATGTATGGGTTTCCATCCGATATACCACAAGAGGCAACACTCAAGAATTAACACAACACAATCATTAACCCAATGTTGACATACATGAAATATGATAATGCATATAACAATAAATGACTTAAGAGACAAATATACGAAATAACAAGGAAGATAAATAACATAAAATAAGTGCGGAATAATAAAACAATAATAAATGTAAATTAAATGCGAAATAATAAAAAAGACGGATAACATGAAACAAATACGGAATAATAAATATGTGACCAAAGAACTTGATCGTTTTCAATGTAGGACTTCGCATGCCCGGTTGGACGTATTTCACGTCCAAACAAGCATGCCGCGTCCAGAACGACAAAATAAAGAAGGTAAGGGTGCCCTCAGGTCTTACCTTTTAGGTCGCTTCTCGGGAGTGCATCGGGACGTCGCCGGAAGGGTTAATGCTTCACTGTGTTTCTGGTTTGCTTGTTCCATATTTCCAGCTCACTGCTTCGCCACTTCTGCTCACTATTTTACAGCTTTTGGCCGCTATTTTGGGTTATTTTCTGGATTGGTTTTGGGACTGTTTTTTGGGGTGTTGTGGGACTGTTTTCTGGACTGTTTCGGAGGTTCAGGGACTGTTTTAGGGGGTGATTTTCGTGTTTGTTTTTTGGCTTTTAGAGGGCTGTTTTCTGTTGGTGTCGGTCACACTGCTTGTGTTTGTCTTTTGTTATTGTCGGTTAAAGGGGGCATATTTTGTTCGGTTAGTGGAGTTTAAAAAATTGCTGATTTGTGTCGGTTTGTGGGTAGTTTTTTTGTTGGCTTTGATGGCTTTTGTAGGCATTGCATTTTTACATATTAGCCCGATGATGAGTCTCGTATGGAGACACTACCTCTTTAGTTGTGAAAGCCGCGGGAAACGGACGTTGGAAGGGTAAAGTTGGAAATTAGCATTTTGTCAGATTTAACTCGCTTGTTTCGCTTCGGGTTCGCTTGTTGGACCTCTATTTTAAAACACACCAAACCTATTAGATCACATCCAAAAATAATTAAAACATTTAAAACACATCTCACAAATTAAATAATTAAAATATTTAAAATACATGTCACAAATTAAATTAAAATAAATTAAACTTAAATTAAATTAATTTAAATCACATTCACAAATTAAATCACCTTCCTAAATTAAATTAAATCCCTTTCCTAAAATACATAAATCACTTCCCCAAATTAAAAGATTTCCTTATCACATTCTAAATTAAAACATATCCCCTTTAAAACAGACAAATCATATTCCTTCTCCAACAAGGTAAACCCCCTCCATTGGCCTATAAAAATAACCCTTCTCCACAATTCAAACCCTGGCAGATTCACACAAAAAATACAACAAATAATAACCCTAAACCTGTCCTTCTCTACCCTCCCGGCTCACCCTCACGGCATTAGACAAAAAATAGAAAAAACCTAATCTCTTCACTCAGCCGCGCATAACTTCTCTCAAGCATGCAGTAAACCCTTACGCCAATACATGACCATCAGCCCATCAATAGCTCTTTGCCTCACGTTGCACATTAACCACACAGCCTTCACTCACGCCTAAACCAGCAACCAAACTGAGCCTTATTCACGCACAAACTGACATCAAACAACCCTCAAATCACGCCCACTGCCTCACGCACAAACAGCCCTTGCATTGCCCTCCACTCTCACGCTCAAACCGAGCCTAAAACACTCACTGCACTGCACTAAAACTGCCGCAAAAATAGCCCCTGACCTGATCAGTTTTGCCGCGATTTTAACCCATAAAACAGCTCTAAAATCACCTAAAAAACTGCACCAAAAAACTTCACAAAGTTCTCCCTAAAAGCCCTTAAAACCGTAAGCCAATTAGCCTCCAAAATCACCCAAAACAGTCCACAAAACGACCAAAACAGTGACCTGAAACATAACAGCAAAAACAACAGTGAAACGGAGTGAAAACAGTAGCCCAGATAGCAAAACAGCGAGGAGAAACGTTGGATTAGTGAACCAGAAAAGTTGCAGAGCATTCTCCCTTCCGACGGCCGTGTAACACGCTTTTGTGAGACGAAAAAAGAGGTTAGACCTGAGGGCACCCTTTTATTTACTATCTTTCATTTATTTTATTTATTTTAGAAATATTATCGCATGAGAGTCGTTTGAGGCATGATGTGATTGTTGGATGAGCGGAATATGTGTTCCCTTTTGTGGTATATAGGATGGAAACCCGGACGTAAATTCCGTAGCCGAATCCAAATATATGGTAGTGCGGTTTGTAATCGGGATACAACGCCACGTACCACTTAAGAAACACATATTTCGTCTCATCCAAACTTGTGTTTGAGCATGATGTAGTCTAGTTTATTGTTTATTGTCAAGCATGATTATGTTATTTTATGCATGGTATTTTGTTTAGTTTATGATTATGTTTAAATAGGTATTTGTTTATTTTGGTTTAATGGCTCAATATGCTCATTGTGTGATATTGCATGTTCGCCGTTTAAAGACTTATTTTCGAGCATGCAAACTTAGATTAGGAGTTATTTTGATGAATGCATATTAGACGTAGATTACCCTTGAGCATGAATGTTGAATAGATTCGGTTAGTTATTGCACAAATCATCATCACAAGTGATATAAGTAAGGGACCATTCCGAACCCAACGGTTTGAGGTCTTCCCTGCGAGGGGTGAGTGCGGCCTTAAATCTTTGTCCCGGTTCACACGGGGTGGCGACTCCATGTTATTTCGTACTCCCAAATAGGCCGCGAGTCTAGAACAACATCGTCAAGTTCTGTGTCCTACAGCTTGCTTTTTGTGGTTGGAAGGTTGCTGTTTCACGTGTCTGTGTAGGGCTTATGGTTTGTTGTTTGCCGGTCGGTAAAGGGTTATTGGTTTGAAGGGTTTAGGGGCTGCGTTTGGCGAGCTGTGTGGTTCACGTGAGTGGTCTGTGTGTGTTTGAAAGGAGACGTGGGCATTGAGGAAAAGGGCTGAGTGAGTGTGAAGGAGAGGCGTGTGTGCGTGAACTGGCAGTTTGCCGAGAGTTGCTTTTTGAATGCAGGTCCGTGTGTGGTCTTCAGGGTTTGAGAGAGAGAGCTTTCGTAGGGTTTATTTTTGGTGGGGGACATTGTTGTTTGTGGTTCGGCTGGTGGGTTGCCGTGGCTGTTTGTGTTTTGTCAAAGGGTCTGGATGTGTTACCGTGAGAAAGAGTGAAGGGTGAAAGGTTTTGTGGGGTGATGTTTGAATCAGTTGCGTGTATTGGCTTTAGGGTTTGTCTGGTCGGCAGTTTTTGCGTATGTGTTTGTTGCCGTGAAGAGCCATTAGGGTTTTATGGTCGGGTCTGTGTTTTTTTTTATGTTTGTTCGGCTGGTGAAAGCAGTGGTTTGTATTTAGTCGGTCAGTGAGAGAAGGGGATGATGAGAGAAGCTATGGTCTTATGTGTTTGTTGCCGTGAACAACCTCTGTAAGTTTATCGTCTGTAGCTCTTTAGGGTTTGGTTTTTGTTGAAGGTTTATGGATAGTTTGTTGATGTTCTCGGTGCCGAGAGATTAGAGAGGCTTCGAGAGAAGAGGGAGATGTGTCGAGAGATTAGATGATGGAGACGAGAGGCTGTTGGGGTTTTTCTTTTGTGTTTTGTTTGTGATTTTTTTATGTGTTTTGAAGGTTGCCGTGTAAGTGAGAGAGAGATTAGGGTTTGTTTTAGGGTATCTTTTATAGTGGTGCATTAGGGTTAGGGTTATGCAATTGGGCTTTAGATGGGTGTGTATGGGCTTTGGATGGGTGCGTATGGGCTTTGGATAGGTGCGGGGGTTTTGGGCCAAGATTAATGTTTAAAATAGGAATCGACTAAGTGAACTTGCGACTAACTAGCGAATTTAAATTTGACGAGCTATTAATTTTAGATTTTTCCCTTCCAGCGTGCGTTCCCCGTGACTTCCGCAACTTATCGGGTAGTGCCTCCATACGAGGCTCATCATCGGGCTTCTATGCAAAAATATAGTGTCTATAGTCGCCCCCACTTTGATGGGACTTATGCAGTGTGTGACAGTGACAATCCTATCAAAGTCATGCATGCATTTTTACTTACCTGGCTCACCAGCTGTTGCTTAACTTACCTGTTATTCTGAGATGCTTCAAACTGAGTTGATAGTGGTGAGGTGCTTCGACCCCTGGTTCATTCCCGAACCGTTACCTTGTGAGAGGTGGTCCATTCCCGAACCGTTACTGTATGAGAAGTGGTCCATTCCCGAACTGTTACTGTATGAGATGGTTCATTCCCGAACCGTTACTGAGTTAAGTTGATGGTGAGGCGCTTTGACCCCTGGGCTTTGTTCCCGAACCACCAAGTGAGATGCTTTTGATTTCTGGGCTTTGTTCCCAAACTGAATTAAATAGATGGCGAGGTGCTTTGACCCATGGGCTTTGTTCCCGAACCATCTCTGGGCTTTGTTCCCGGACTGTGTTGAGAGTGGGCTTTATTCACTGGGCTTTATTCCTGAGCTGAATTGAATTGATGGCGAGGTGCCTTGACCCATGGGCTTTGTTTTCCCGAACCATCTCTGGGCTTTGTTCCCGAACTGCATTGAAAGTGTGGGCTTTATTCCCGAACCGTGTTAAATGTGGGCTTTATTCCCGAACTAAATTGATTGTGGGCTTTATTCCCTGGGCCTTGTTCCCAAACTTTTGTTGACTGTGGGCTTTATTCTCTGGGTTTTGTTCCCAAACTTTTGTTGACTGTGGGCTTTATTCCCGAACTGTATTGATTGTGGGCTTTATTCCCTGGGCTTTGTTCCCGAACTTATGTTGATTATGGGCTTTATTCCCTGGGCTTTGTTCCCAAACTTTTGTTGACTGTGGGCTTTATTCCCAAACTGTATTGATTGTGGGCTTTATTCCCTGGGCTTTGTTCCCGAACTTATGTTGATTGTAGGCTTTATTCCCTGGGCTTTGTTCCCAAACTTTTGTTGACTGTGGGCTTTATTCCCAAACTGTATTGATTGTGGGCTTTATTCCATGGGCTTTGTTCCCGAACTTATGTTGATTGTGGGCTGTATTCCCTGGGCTTTGTTCCCAAACTTTTGTTGATTGTGGGCTTTATTCCCGAACTGTATTGATTGAGGGCTTTATTCCCTGGGCTTTATTCCCGAACTGTGTGTCTTGGCCGCTTTTCTTCAAAACCTGTGAACAAAAACAAGACAAAGATTGTGTGCATGTGACGTGTATGCATGTATGCATGGATGTCTTTCCTATTCCGATGGGTTAGGCCTTGCTGGTGCTTTTTGGTGCCCCTTGCCTACAAATGTCTTTGGTCGCCCCCAGGGTCTGCTTACAGTTTCTTTCTGTCAATTCTATTATACTCCTTACTTGTAATTGAAATTCCCTCGGGGTTTTCACATGTACAGAGATTAAATGCATTTGTCTTTGTCAAGTTAATGTCAAATACGTTCATGTCATGCATGTCATGATGCAAACTAAAAAGACTCAAGCAAGTAAGCAAAACAACGTCTTTAAGATTAATAAATGCAGGATTACAAAAATAAAAGTCTTCGTCATCTGCAGCCTTGTCTTCTTTAGTCTTTTTCGAGTGTTAGATTCTCCGACTGTAGTAGTTCTTCTTTCTATTCCTTCTTCTCTTTGTCATTGCCCAAGGAGTTTTTCCAGGAATCTATCCCCTACTCCATTACATCTTCACTACTGTTGTTCCATATCTCCATGTAAAAGGCTTGGTGGTTGAGGGTTCAGAGGACAAGGCCTTCAGGTAAGCCAGAGTTGATCATGTAAGTAGGTGGTGGAACAGAGTAGTTGGGTAGAGGGTTTCTATGTGTGTTAGGTTATTCTTTTTCTGGGTTGGGTATTTTATGAGCGTCAATGAGGTTTTGGATCTCATACCTAAGGCAGGTGCAGTTGTCGGTGTCATGGCATTTTTATTGATGGAAGTAACAGTACAGGTTTAGGTTGAGGTGAGGTGGCACAAGGTTTGGAAATGGTCTAGGTTCTAAAGGTTTTAGGAGTCATTGTATCTTAAGCTTTTCAAACACCTTTGACAAAGGTTTACAAAGATTGGAGAATCGCCTGTTTCTGACAGTAGCGACCTCAACAGTAGCTGGCATTGTCCCTAAAGGCCCCTCAATGGTCCTTCTATTCTGGCTGTAAAACTTCCGATTCTCGGCTTCCTCCTCCTCGATATCCATGACAGTTTCCCTCAACTGCCAAAAATCGCTAATCATAGAGGTCATCCTTCGCAGCTTGTTATAAATAGAGGGTTTGGTGCCCTTAATGATCATCTTGATTTGGTCCTTCTCCGAGGGTCGAGTCTGCATTTTCAAGAGCTGGCTTCTCCAGCGATCTATATAATCATTGAAGCTCTCTTCCTGCTTCTGTTTGGTATTCTCTAAGTCACGGAGCGACAAGTCAATCTCCAAGTCTGTGACATACTGATTCAGAAAGGCTTCTGCTAATGCCCTCCAATCATCCTTGACCTTTCTCTCAGGCCGTGATACCATACTACAGGCGCCCCCTCTAGTGACATCTCGAACATCTTCTGAACCTAACACTTCGACAGACCCACTGAACTCATCACAGAAACATACTGTCGGAGATGGACCCTCAGATCCCCGTTCCCGTTGAACTTGGCTATGTCAGGCATCTTGAACTGCGAAGGCAGCTGCTCTTCGAAAATCATCGCATCGTAGTCTAGAAAATCTTTATGTTTACCTTTCAGCTTGTGGGTAACTGACTCTACCTGATCCCTGAGTTTCTGTAATTCTGTCTGAGACCCGGCTACCATTCCCATGGCATACTCTGCCATGTCATCATCAAAAATAGGGATCTCATCACTCACCCTATTCGGAGGCTCCTCACGCCTGACATTCTCATTGCTTTCTATTCCCCCTGTGCGGGGCATTGCTAGACTGGCCACAGCGGTGGCTAAAGCTTGCAACTGCTCAGTAATCTTAGTGACGTTGGTCTCTAATTGATCCATGCGGGAAACCTCATTATCTGACTCACTCATGTTTGCTAACTATTTTTTAACGAGTCTTCCTTTTTTTCTAACCCAACAGATATCTATGATGGCTGTTAAAACTGTGAGTTAGAATGATGCATGTATGCGTGCGATGCATGAGATATATAAGATGTATGTGGTTATCAAAACATAATATATCCTTCCGACCTTATTTCTCCCACACTCGCGGTAAGTCTATTTTTGGGTTCTATGTATGGCTTATTTTACGCACCGATGTTGATACACAAAATCGCTCTCTCATATGCTACGGGGTGAACCTTGGCTACCTCAGTCCCTTTCTATCAGTAACAGACAAAGACCGCCCATTTACAATATTGACTAAGCCTATTATGGGGATCGTGCCATTGTCTAGAAATGAAGAATTGGGCCTTCGGTATTCACGGTTATAGGGATGAACTTGGAAGCATCCAAAGTAAATAAATATGTCGTAACAAGGCGTATCCTTCCTGGATGAAAGCCAATGTGGATATCAGACTCATACTTCTAGCATATTTATATCATTATTGGATTTTCTAAGTCCATCAAGGTTTTCATACAAGTTGGCCCATTATCATTCCAAAGCATTCAATCATATTATTGCGAGGTGCAAACTTGTCCCAGTTGAAAAAGGCCCAATAGGTTTACACTTTTACGATAACGGGGCTAAACAACTTCAAATGATAGGGGGTCCAAACACAAAGTGGCCCATCGACATTTTGGAAGCTTTTGGCCCAATCGTCATAAGACATAAACTCGTCCCAGTTTAAATGGCCCAACAAGTTCGTATCTTATGACGAGAAGCCCAACTGGGTCCAAATGATGATGGTCCCAAACACAAGCATAAAAGGGTGGCTTCTATATGTCATACAACTATGGTTCACATGCGGGTTTATAGGAGTATAGATAAAGGCTCCCGCCGGCGAAGAGTTACCCAAAACTAGGTCTCCCCACTCAAGGGTTCGAGCGACCAAGTGCGTGCACCTTTTTTATACCCTAAGGTACGTGCCAACGAGTGATGATAACATATAACGATTCGCCGTTTTGAGCGAAAACGACTTCACGATATATGATGAAGGTAAGAAAGGGTATGCAAAATATATGAGACAAGGTTAACTAAAGAAAAAATAACAATCATTACAAGACATTATTTCGGGGCCGATTCTCTATCCCTAGTGGAGTCGCCAGACTGTAGACATGGTACAGAGGTACGAAGGCGATGCTATTCGGGCTCGCGGCCCGTTGGGAGTACGGAGTAGCCGCGGGGGGACTAAACCGTAGAATAATAGAGTCACCACCCAGTGTGAACTGGGAAATGATTTAAGGCCGCACTCACCCCTCGCAAGGGAATACCTCAAACTGTTGGGTTCAGAATGGTCCTTTACTTATGCCATTTGTAATGAACGGATTTATGCAATAATATAACAAAGTCTTATACAACAGATGCAAGATAATTTAATCAACACACAAGTTTGCATACCCATGAACATTAATAGAAACAAAGGAAGCATATTACATTAAAAATAGATATTTAAGCACATGATGCATAAATGAATAACCAATGAGGCAAACATGCATGAAACATGAGGAAAGAATCTGTCCAGTGTGTGCGCGTTCGAGTAACGTTCGGAAACACGTTCGAACGAGATTACGAAAACAACATCTATAATGACATAAACACATACATGAATGTTTCCCAAGCGGTACGTGGAGTTGTATCCCAAGTATAGACCGCACTACCGTCCATTCAGATTCAGCTACGGCATTTATGTTTGGGTTTCCATCTGATATACCACGAGAGGAAACACTCAAGCATTAACACAACACAATTATTAACCCAATGTTGACATACATGAAATATGATAATGCATATAACAATAAATGACCGAAGAGACAAATATGCGTAATAACAAGGAAGATAAATAACACAAAATAAGTCCGGAATAATAAAACAACAATAAATGTAAATTAAATGCGAAATAATAAAAAAGACGGATAACACGAAACAAATACGGAATAATAAATATGTGACCAAAGAACTTGGCCGTTTTCAATGTAGGACTTCGCATGCCCGGTTGGACATATTTCACGTCCAACCAAGCATGCCGCGTCCAGAACGACAAAATAAAGAAGGTAAGGGTGCCCCCATGTCTTACATTTTAGGTTGCTTCTTGGGAGTGCGTCGGGACGTTGCCAAAAGGGTTAATGCTTCACTATTTTTTGGGTTTGCTTGTTCACTGTTTCCTGCTCAATGCTTCGCCGCTTCTGCTCACAATTTTACTGTTTTTGGCCGCTGTTTTTGGGTTATTTTCTGGATTGGTTTTAGGACTGTTTTTTGGGGTGTTGTGGGAATGTTTTCTGGACTGTTTCGGAGGTTCAGGGACTGTTTTAGGGGATGATTTTCGTGTTTGTTTTTCGGCTTTTAGAGGGCTATTTTCTGTTGGTGTCGGGCACACTGCTTGTGTTTATCTTTTGTTATTGTCGGTTAAAGGGCATATTTTGTTCGGTTAGTAGAGCTTAGAAAGTGGCTGTTTTGTGTCGGTTTGTGGGTAGTTTTTTGTTGGCTTTGATGGCTTGCTTTTTGTGGTTGGAAGGTTGTTGTTTCACGTGTCAGTGTAGGGCTTGTTGTTTGCCGGTCGGTAAATGGTTATTGGTTTGAAGGGTTTAGGGGCTGCGTTTGGTGAGCTATGTGGTTCACGTGAGTGGTCTGTGTGTGTGTGAAAGGAGACGTGGGCGTTGAGGAAAAGGGCTGAGTGAGTGTGAAGGAGAGGCGTGTGTTCATGAGCAGGGAGTTTGCCGAGAGTTTCTTTTTCAGTGCAGGTCCGTGTGTGGTCTTCAGGGTTTGAGAGAGAGAGCTTTCGTAGGGTTTATTTTTGGTGGGGGATATTGTTGTTTGTGGTTCGGCTGGTGGGTTGCCGTGGCTGTTTATGTTTTGGCGAAGGGTCTGGATGTGTTGCCGTGAGAAAGAGTGAAGGGTGAAAGGTTCTGTGGGGTGATGTTTGTATCAGTTGCATGTCTTGCCTTTAAGGTTTGTTTGGTTAGCACTTTTTACGTGTGTCTTTGTTTCCGTGAAGAGCCATTAGGGTTTTATGGTCGGGTCTGTGTTTGTTTTTTATGTTTTATTCGGCTGATGAAGGCAGGGATTTGTATTTAGTCGGTCAGTGAGAGAAGGGGATGATGAAAGAAGCTATGGTTTTAGGTTTTTGTTGCCATGAACAATATCTGTAAGTTTGTCGTGTGTAGATCTTTAGGGTTTGGTTTTTGTTGAAGGTTTGTGGACAGTTTGTTGATGTTCTCGATTTCGAGAGATGAGAGAGGCTTCGAGAGAAGAGGGAGATGTGTCGAGAGATTAGATGATGGAGATGAAAGGCTGTGGGTTTCTCTTTTATGTTTTGTTTGTGATTTTTTTTTTTGTGTTTTGAAGGTTGCCATGTAAGTGAGAGATAGATTAGGGTTTGTTTTAGGGTATCTTTTATAGTGGTGCATTAGGGTTAGGGTTATGCAATTGGGCTTTTGATGGGTACATATGGGCTTTGGATGGGTGCGTATAGGCTTTGGATGGGTGCGAGGGTTTTGGACCAAGATTAATGTTTAAAATAGGAATCGACTAAGCGAACCCGTGGCTAACTAGCGAATTTAAATTTGACGAGCTATTAATTTTAGATTTTTCCCTTCCGGCGTGAGTTCCCTGTGACTTCCGGAACTTATCGGGTAGTGCATCCATACGAGGCTCATCATCGGGCTTCTATGTAAAAATACAGTGTCTATATTATGACGACCACAGATAATCTCGCTAAACTATGCAAGTCGAGGTCATTGTATACGTATAATCCCTCCGTCACAAGCTATCTATATTATACCTGGGATATAGATAAGACCGTCAAATCCTTTCGGTATAATATTGTCGACTTTTCAAATTTACGATCTCTAAATAACACTCGGAACTGATTTCTGAAGTTATACCACAGCTATGGATTTACTAGATCGTAAACACGTGTAGGATGCCTATGCCATGTGTTGGACAATTATGACCCATAGCGTCACTATTTGTAAAAGACATTGTGGTTTTTGTACAAATTAACTATGTGACAATGGAAATTGCATTTTATCATTTTGTAATTTGATTACTTGAATATATAAATGATAAAAGTCCTTATGATTAGTTCCAGATTATAATATATGAGACAATATCAATCCATAAAGGTTTAATTATTAAATATCCCTAGTCGTAGTATTATCGAGACTGGACATCGATAATGCGGAATAAACTAGTATTGTACTTGTGTGTGTTATGGAAGCGTAACAACATAGTTCTCATATATTTAAGTATTGGATACTTATGCAAGTGTGATAGGAGGTTGTGTTTACCGATGGTACGGAAACAGCTTCGCTCTGGACAGACCCCTCAGAATCCCATTGGTAGTATGACTATATGTCTATGAGAATCCGAATCAGGGTAGGTGTATTTGGTCTTAACCTGAGACTTGCATCGCTAGTACTTGCGACAATCAATACGCTTTGGTTTTGGTCGTCCGGACTTTAACAGGTTATGTGTACGCCTCTTCTGGGTTTATTGAGAATCGTAGTGTATTGGGTGTAATGGCAAGACGGAAGTATCACTTCAGTCATATGGAGATGATGATCACGCAGGGATACAGAATTGGTACTCTAATGTGTTGCAACAATCGGGATAATATGACAAGGTCATGATTATCCGATTAAAGAGACTAGTTGCTTGTGATCTGATATATACTTCATACGAGGCAGACACTATTCCAGTCACAGGCCTTGCATGTGACATCCGATACTGGATCGCAATACGCAATACTACGTATACTACGTCTGACATAGATTATATATTCCTTTAAGAATATTTCTGGAGAATTGGGAAGGCACGGTGCTTTGCTAGAAGCCAACCATGTCTCGTAAATCGGTAAGAACGTCGTACCGGGTACGCACGTGTTCGGATAGTCCGACGACCAGATTTACTGCCAACATATTCAAGGATCTCATGGGTCACTTCCCGAAGATTCACCGATGATGTATGATTCGAACAGAATTAATCTAAGAATAATTACGGAGAGATTTTATCTGGGATAAAATACTATTTGAAGAGAGAGAATGATTGATTTGGAATTAATCGATAAAATAATATATTCGATATATTAAATGAAATTAGATTTCATAATGGAATTAAAATTGGATTTTAATTCGGGCGAACGAATTAATTTAGAATTAATTCGCGAGCGACATGAATAGTAATTTTACTATACATAATTATTTAATTAAATTTGATTTAATTACGTCGCAACGAAAAATTCGTTAATTCAGAATTAACGAACCCGAGCCCGGAATATGTTTGCGGGCCCACTCGGATTTTGAATTTAGTGGGGCCCACAAGTCGCATCACAAGTCACATCACTTGTCACTTTATTCACTTTTTGGTGATGAAAGTTAGTGAAGACTTTTGAGATAACTTGTTTCTTACACAAGTGTCAAGTGTGATGACTTTTACCAAACCTTGGATTTGGTATATCATTTTGATTTTTGGAAAATCAAAAACACAAGATACATATTTTCTTATCATCTATCTCCCTTGGCCGAAACTAGCTATCTCCCTCCCTTGGATTTGGCTTGGCCGAATACATCAAAGAGAAAAGAAGAATTGTTGCAATTTTTCTAAGTGCTAGCACACATCAAGGATTCATACAAAGGTGATAGGGAAACCATTCCCAAGAGCTTGGAATCAATCTTAAAGCTTGGAGCTTGGAGATCAACTTCAAAGAGAAGCTTGAAGCATTTCAAAGGGAGCAAAGTTTTTGTTCTCTACACATCCTTTCAACCGAACAATGTGAGTATATTTCCAATATACTTCATTAGTATTCACATGATTTTAAGCTTAGATTGATCTTGGGATGACCTTAGAAACCCAACACCATGTACAAAGGACTGACGGATTCTATGTAGATACGCACAAGATATCATTAGCATCAGTCCACACCCAACGAACATGCGAAAGTCTGATCTTAATAGATCGGTGACATGACTGCCATCAAAGTATGGAGGATAACTCATATATCCACAGTGGTATCTCAAGTCGAAGAACCACTATGCTCGCTCAACTCGAGAAGATTCCTATTGGCGTTGATGTACCATCTATTAGTAAATCTTCAGTAAGTCGTTCAGTATCTATCAAATAAACACTTACATGTCTATACGAGTCTCCCGAGACTCATGGTTCATTGGGATAAACCATCGGACCAAGTCACGATATACGACATGTACTGGTCTCAGTGGATTTTGCTAACCGACCCGTGTTAGTAAATCTTGTAGGGATTTTATGGCGAAAATCCGGTAACCCAGCGGAATCGCGAAAAATCAAAATTTTCCGATTTCAAAATTTTTCTTTGATCAATTAAATAAACTTATTTATTTAATTATCCAATTATTAAATTCTGAAAAATTACACAGGAGATCAAATTTATTGGTAATTACCGAATTACCCCACAACTTTGCAAATTGATCATTTTAGTCCAAAAATTATCAAATACAATTTTGGATGATTCTAAATCATTTCTAAAATTATTTCCAACAAGTCCAACTCATCAAAATCATATTGCAACCAAATCCCCAAATTTTGTCTAATTACCGTGAGCACCCCCAATTTTTTGTTAATTATAATTTAATCAGTTTTTGTTCAAAACATGCCAATATCAAATCCAATCAACCCAAAAATTTTACTTGCATCATATACACTACATAATACATCACATATACGAAAAGCCCCAAATTTGGAAGGGCTTAAGAACCCTAATTTTACAATTTCATCAAATTGACCAATATTACCAAATCTTTAAAATCCAACACTTTAATTCATTCTTTACCACACCAAACAAGTCTCACTACTTTGAAATAACTCTAGAACAATTCTAGGTCACCAAGGAGTGGCTCAACAACTCTAGAATGACAACTTGATTATCAAATAATCAAAAGCAAGCCTTTGAAACCATTTCAAGCTTACTTACATACATACATCTTTCATTCAAGTTCACAACCAATTAAACACAAACTATAAGAGAAGAGACAACATCAAAGCAACACAAGTTGAAGCTAAGCATGTTAGAAACATTTTTCATGTTGAAAGCTTTAAAGAAAAACTTACAAAACCGAGGATTTTCCAAACTTTCTTAATTAACCTTCAAGATTTTTCTCTCAACTACTGTTGTGTTATTTTTGTATCTAATGAACTTATGAAACCCTAAAATGAAACAAAACAATTTATACTTCACAAAAAAGGCTTGGCCGAATTTGAAGTAAAGGAAAATATATAGATTTTTCAATTTGTTTCATTAAAGCTTACTTTATCAACTTGTATTTTAAATCATTACAACTTTAATGAATTTCAACAAGTCAACAAAAGCAACTAAAAGCATTTCCAAAAATATCACAACTTTAAGATATTTATATTTTAATTAATTTAATCATTTAATAATTAAATAATTAAATAATTATTTAAATACAAATATTTTAAATATATGTATTATATTTACATTAAATATCAAAATACATATATATTTATGATATTAGTCAAATATCTCAATTTGACAATTAATTAATGTGTATTTCATAAAATCTATCATTAAAAACAAATACACAAAAATTAGGAAATGACTATTAGGTCCATTCGCATGTATTTTTCGTTTAACCTTTAAACGACTTATAAATAATCGGTATTATTCATAAAAGTTGCCCTAGTGCTCTACGAGTATATTTCACTAGTGAGACTCTCTAGATTCAGGCATATCCGTCACGAAATCTAATTTTGTGTCCATAATTTACCCACCCGTAAATTATGACGACCACAGATAAACTCGCTGAATCATTTAGGTCGAGGTCATGGCAAATGTATAATTCCTCCGTCACAACTATCCGGATATATCCCAGAGATATAGATGTAAACGTCAAATCTCTATAGGGACTATCCCGTCGACGTCTCTATTAGCAATCTCTAAAAGAACACTTAGAACTGACTTCTAAAGTGTACCACGGGCCCATGGTTTTTATCTGATTGCTAATCATAAATAAGTCACCTATGCTCTGTACACAGAACTGACGGATCCTATCTCGACACACACAGGACACCATGAGGATCTATCCACACCCAATGAACATGCAGAGGTCTGATCTAAATAGATCGGTGACGTGACTGCCATCTAAGTGTGGAAGATGTCTCATGTGCCCACAGTGCTATCCCAAGTCGAAGAATCATAAATGTTACTCAACCTGAGAAGATTCTTATTGACGTTGGTGTACCATCCATTAAGAATATTCGGTGAGTCGTTCAGTGTTTATCCGCTATAAACACCTACACGTCTATATGAGTCCCCAAGACTCATGGTTCATTGAGAAACCATTGGAATCATATATTCCAGTATACGACATGTACCAGACTCAACGGGTTTACTTTACTGACCAAGTAGTGTAAACCTTGACCAGGAACTGTCTGAGAATGACAACGTCATGATACAACTTAATGTCAGTTGCGACGGTTTTGCAACAGTATCATGACTAATCATCCTAAGGTCCATTACGTCTCTATCATATAAGAAGATATATTATATTATAGAAACTGCTCATTTTATTCATAATAAAACATTTTACAATAGTATTTTCTAGGAAACACAACCGGGAATATACGCTATGAGCACCAACCCCAACAAAATCTCTCACTTGCTCTAGTTCTAATATCGATTATATCTAATACCCATCGACTCCACATGTTTATCAAACAACTTCGGAGGTATGGCCTTCGTAAGCAGGTCTGTTACATTATCTTCACTCGGTACCTTGCACACGACAATATCCCATCGCGACACAATCTCTCGAATAATGTGGCACTTCCGTTCCATATGCTTCGACTTCTGATGTGCCATCGGTTCCTTTCTTGCGCAATGGCTCCAGTATTATCACAGTATAACGGAATCGCATTCTCGATACTTGGGACAACTCCCAATTATGTAATAAAGTTCTTAATCCATACAGCTTCCTTTACAGCTTCAGAAGCTGCAATGTATTCCGCCTCTGTGGTGGAATCTGCTGTTGACCCCTGTTTGGAACTTTTCCAGTAAACTGCATCTCCGTTAAGGGTAAAGACGAATCCAGATGTAGACTTTCTATCATCGGGATTCGATTGGAAGTTAGAATTCGTATACCCATTAACTTGTAGATCACTTCCTCCATAAATTATCAACTTATCCTTAGTACCTTTAAGATACTTCATGATATGTTTAATGGCCATCCAATGGTCATTTCCTGGATTGGACTGATATCTACTAGTTACGCTAATAGCGAAACTGATATCAGGCCTAATACATAACATGGCTTACATTATGCTACCCAAACATGAAGCATAAGGTTGGTTAGACATTCTAACCTTCTCATCTTCTGTTTGTGGACTCTTCTTCTTCGAAAGATGAATCTCATGTCTGAACGGTATGTTTGTTGTCTTACAGTTACCAAAATTATACAATTCCAAGATCTTATCTATGTACGTTGATTGGGATAACTCAATCAGCTTCATTTGTCTATCTCTATAGAGTTTTATCCCTAAAACATAAGAAGCTTCTCCAGGTCCTTCATGGAGAAATTGTTACAGAGATATGCTTTGACGCCTTGTAACATCCCTATATCATTCCCAATTATTAGGATTTCGTCAACATAGAGGACTAAAAATACTACCATGCTCCCACTGGCCTTCTGATACACACAGGATTCTTCCGAATTCTTGAGAAAACCAGACGATCTAATAATCTCGTCGAATCAAAGATTCCAACTTCGTGAAGCTTGTTTAAGTCCATAAATGGACTTCTTAAGCTTACATACCATACCCGAGTTTTCGATGGACGCAAAACCTTCCGGCTGTTCCATATAGATTTCTTCATCAAGAAATCCATTTAGAAAAGTCGTTTTGACATCCATTTGCCAAATCTCGTAATCATGATACGCAGCTATAGAAAGCAAAATCCTAATAGACTTAAGCATTGCTACTGGCGAAAAAGTTTCATCGTAGTCGACGCCAGGTCGCTGCGTGTAACCTTTTGCTACCAGTCGGGCCTTGTAAGTTTCAACCTTACCGTCAGGCCCGCGCTTCCTCTTGTAAACCCATTTACAACCGATAGGAACAATTCCTTCGGGAAGCAGAACCAAGTCCCAAACTTGATTCTCATGCATTGAGTCTAACTCTGATTTCATGGCACTTTGCCATTTCACAGAGTCGATGTCCAACATCGATTCTCTATAGGTAAAAGGATCAGTCTCTTCAACTAAGAGAACATCGAGACTCTTTTCTTGTATCAAATACAAGCATTCAGGAGGTCTATATACCCTTTGTGACCTACGGAGTGTGTGTGTTAAAGGTTCTTCATCTACTTGAATCTCAGTTTCCTCCGTTGGTTTGTTGTTTTCAGGTTGGACTTCATCAAGTTCAACCTGTCTATGATTACCACATTCTGACAAAAATTCAACTTCTAGAAATCTTGCGAAGCGAGCTACGAACACATTTCGATGCTCGGTATCATAGAACATATATCCCCTCGTGTTCGAAGGATATCCAACAAACCTAAACTCTTACTCTTGAGGCGAAAGCTTATCCTGCTAAGTCATCCTGACATAGGCAAGACAACCCCAAACCTTAATATAACTAAGATTTGGTCTCCTACCGGTTCATATCTCATATGGATTCGTAAGTACAGCTTTTGAAGGAATCTTATTCAAATGATGTGCAGCTGTTAAAAGAGAGTAGCCCCATAAGTAATAGGGCAAATCTGTAAAACTCAATATTGATCGGACCATATCCAATAAAGTCTGATTTCTCCTCTCAGACACTCCATTGTGTTGTGGAGTACCTGGAGGAGTATATTGAGCGAGAATCCCATTCTCCTTCATATAATCCATGAACTCACTACTCATATATTCGTTTCCTCGATCAGATCAAAGGCATTTAATATATTGACCAGTCTGTTTTTCTACTTCATTTCGGAAATCTTTGAACTTTTCAAAGGTTTCCGATTTATGTCGCATCAGGTAGACATAACCGTACCGTGATAGATCATCGGTAAAGGTAATGAAGTACGAATAACCACTGTGAGCAGTTTGACTTAATGGACCACATACATCAGAATGTACGAGTTCCAGTAAGTTAGTGGCGCAGTGTCCAACACCAGAAAATTGGGCTTTGGTCATCTTACCCTGAATACACGATTCACAAGTTGGATAGGATTCAATGGTGAGATCTGGTATCAAACCATTCCTAACCAATTGGGTAAGGCGTTTAACGCCTATATGACCTAGCCGCATATGCCAAAGTTTAGTATTATTAACAACAGGTAAACTACGTTTATTAACTCCAGTATTCAAAATATATTTTGAAGTATGCAATTTGTAATGACCATGATCATTTGGACAACAAAGGATTTGAATATTACGGTTATAATATAAATACAAAGAACAGTTCTTAATATTAATACGATAACCTTTTGTATCTAATACAAAAAGAGATATAATATTAGCTACACATCCTGGTACAAGGTAGCAGTCATAAAACAAAAGTTTCACATTCGATAAAGGGATCTCGCATACTCCCACTGCAACTGCATCCAGAGAGTCTCCACTCCCAAAGCGCAACTGCATCTCTCCAAGCTTCAGTTTCTTACTTTCCTTCAGCACCTGCAACGAATTGCAAATGTGAATAGGACAAGCAGAATCTAAAATCCAGCTGGATGTTACAGCTTCACAAGCTAGTGAGATATCAATAACTGGAAAAATAAACGAATCTGATGTAGATGCTCTATCTATCCTTATCTGGGCGATGTAGTCAGGACAGTTCCTTTTCCAGTGCCTGACTTTGCTGCAATGATGGCATTTATCTTTGGAATCCCTCTTGGGCTTTGCTATCTTTCCCTTCGATTGAGAACCGAAACCCTTCTTCTTCTTCACTTTCGTCTTCTTTCCCTTTGACCAGGTCTGGGAAGAATCAGAAAGTGAAGTAGGTTTCAGAGGGCGAGTCGGTACTCTCTTCCTTAGGTCATCTTCCGCCATGATCAGCATCCTATGCAGCTCATGGTAGGTACATATAATACCATTCATGTTGAAGTACATCACGAATTGGCGATATGAAGCTGAGAGCGAACCAAGAATGACACTCCTACCGAGAATTTCATTCAGATGGAGATTATGTTGCCTCAGTTGATCGATCAAATCGATCATGTGAAGAACATGCGAGCTCATAACTTGCCCATCGTCCAGTCGCGCATGGAACAGTTCCATCGCAACTTTGTGAACAACGATTTGTTCTTGGTTCATAAATGATTCTCTTAATCCCATCATCATATTATACGCATTTGACATGCCATAATATTGTTCTTGAGTCCCGATGTCAGTGAACTTAAGATGTATGATTTAGATTTTAAATCTGTTGGACAATTATGACCCATAGCGTCACTATTTGTACAGATCATAGTGTTGTTGTACAAATTAACTATGTGACAAATGAGATTGCACTCTTATCATTTGTGATTAGATCACCTAGATATATAAATAATAGGAGGTCCCTGTGATTTGTTCCTGGATTGAGAATGATATGAGACAGTATCAATCCACGAAGGATAAATCATTAAACATCCCTAGTCAGAGCATTATCGAGATTGGACATCGATGAATGCGTAAAAGACTAGTATTACACTTGTACGCGTTGTGAGGGCACAACAGCATAGTTCTCGTATATTTGGGTATAGGATACTCATGCAAGTGTAATAGGAGGTTGTGTTTCACCGATGGTACGGGAAACAGCTTCGCTCTGGATAGACCCCCTCGGAATTCCATTGGTTGTATGACTATGTGTCTATGGAAGTCCGAAATCAGGGTATGTGTATTTGGTCTTAACTTGAGACTTCCACCGCTAATACTTGCGACAATCAATATACTTTGGTTGCGGTCGTCCAGGGCTTTAACAGGTTCTGTGTATGCCAATGCTGGGTATATTGAGAATCGTAGTGTGTTGGGTGTGATGTCAAGACGGAAGTGTCACTCTAGTCATATGGAGATGATGATCGCGCAGTGATACATAACTGGTTCTCTAAAAAGGTTGCAACCGTCAGGATAATATGACTTGGTCATGATTATCCGATATTAAAGAGACTAGTTGCTCGTAATCTGATATATGCTTCGTACGGGGCAGACACTGTACCAGCCCCAGACCTTGCATGTGATCATCCGATACTGGAAAGAAATACGCAATACTATGTATACTACGCCCGATATAGATCCTTTATTCCTGTAAGGATATTTCCGGAGAATTGGGTAGGCATGGCGCTTTGCTAGAACCCAACCTTGTCTTGTAAATCGGTATAAACGTAGTACGAGGTACTTACGTGTTCGGATAGTCCGACGACCGAATTTACTGCCAACATATCCGAGGATCTCATGGGTCGCTTCCCAAAGATTCACCGATGACGTATGACTCGCACTTTTAATTAATCTGGGATTAATTAGATGAGAGAGAAAATTAATCTGGGATTAATTGCGGAGATATTTTATCTGGGATAAAATATCAATTAAAGAGAGATAACGATTAATTTGGAATTAATCGATGAATTAATATATTCGATATATTAAACAAAATTGGATTTCGACGCGGAATTGAAATTAGATTTTAATTCGAGCGAACGAATTAATTTAGAATTAATTCGTTAGCGACGTGAATAGTGACTTCGCTAGGCGTAATATTTAATTACGACGCAACAGAAAATTCGTTAATTTGGAATTAGCGAACCCTAGCCCGGATTGTTTGCGAGCGCATTCGCATTTCGAATTTGAGTGAGCGTCAAATCATTAGTCGCATCAAGCGTCAAATCACTTGTCACTTTGTGTGATGTGACTTGACAACTTGTGATTGATGTGATTGAGTGATGTGTGTGGTTGGCATTTGTGGGCATTAATTGCCTTGACTTTTGGAACCAAAATTTGTGTATTTGATTTTAGAAATCAATTACGAAAATTAATTAACACATTTCATCATCTCTCCTCTCTTTTCCCTCTTCTATCCTCACGCCATTTCTTTCTTTCTGGTTCTGTGAACTGCTGAGAGATGGAAAGAAAAAGGGAAGCAAGAGCTTGGTTTTGTGGAAAAAATCAAGAGAGCTAGCACTCCGAGAGACATGCGAAGGTGATAGGGAAGTCCACCCATGAGCCGGGAATCGTTCGACGAAGCTTGGAGCTTGAATTCTTGAAGAGGAAGGCCGAAACCAGTGAGCTGCTACTGCCCACTGCCGAACAGTCCATGGAGGGCAGTGAACATTTTTGTTGTCCTCCGCGTCGCTCAACCGATCGATGTGAGTATTCCGCGACTTCCTCGATTGTATTCACACATGTTCATGCTTGTTTATTGATCCTTGGGACCTTAGTAAACTTCAACAATGGTATCAAGAGCATGGTTAAAAGCATGAAAAAGTTTAGGGTTAAAATTTGGGTAAATTGATTTTGAGCATGTTTAAATGAAATTGGATGATTTTGTATGCTTAATTGATGTTGAATTGAAGATTGATTGGATCAATTTCAAGAAAATTGGATTGGATCACTTTTCCCCAAATTGTTGAGTGTTGGCCGAATAGGTCTAGCCCTAAAATGTCTTGGGATTTTTTGATTTTTGATCATTGGATGTGTTGGAAATCATTCGGGAATATGATTTAATGTCGATTGTGGAATTAATTGGATTGAATTCAAATCGGACGTTAAATCCCCAAATTGCCGAGAGCATAGAAGCATGAATTGGGTTTGATTTTTGTTAAAATGTGTTGGACATGTTTTAATGTTAATGGCATGATTAATTAGTGCTAATTGATGTTTTAGAAATGTTAATTGGATAATTAATTGTGTAATGCACTTTAGATAATTAAATTGGGAATTTGGAATTTGGCAATTTAATTGAATTGGGCTTTAAAATTGGATTTGGGCTTGTTATGTTGTAATTGGGCTAATTGGGCTTTGTTGTACAAAGTTGGGTTTAGGCAAATTGGATTGGATCCAATTGGGCCCAAAACCGCATCCATAAAGCCCAAATGTGACTTAATGGACCTTTAAAGTTTAATTGGGCCAAGATTGATTTCTAGGCTTATGGGTAACTCCCGGATTGGATTTTGGTTATTCGGTTTGACCCGAGTTGACCAAAAGTCCACACTTCAAGAAATTAATTAAAAGCCCATTGGACTTTAATTAAATTGACGTTGGACGTTAATCGGGCTTTGAGACCCGTAGCGATTAAATTTGGAATTTAAATCATTAAAGGTTCGTTAAATAAAGTGTGATATTTAATTTGGAATTAAATAGCAAATTAGAATTGAATGCATATTAAATTGGATTTAATGATGTAGTTTAATTTAATTCGAGAATTCGTACTTTAAGTACTTATTAGCAAAACGAGTTTGACTCGAGCAAAATCAAATCATTGTTTGAACATTGGATGGTCACTAATTATCAGATTAATTAATTTGATTAGATTGATTGATAACATGCTTGTGTGAATACATGGTTGCGATGCATGAATAATGTATATCAGATGGATATTAGATGGGTGGGGCAATTTTAGAAATTGTTGTAATAAATTTTGAATTTGTTAATTGGACCTGCGTGTCCAGCCTATTACCTCATTTCTCATTGTATTTCTCTTCTCACCTATTCCCCTCAATGTAAATGAGGTTTATTTAGAAGTGTAGTGTAACAGGTAGAAGTAAATACATGTGCTAGCAGGAGATAGGAAATAGAGAGATTTGATCTAGGATCATGTGTAAAGTATCCATCTGCATATCATTATTATTTTATCATATGCGCTTTATTATGTGTTTAGAATGCATGTTTAAGGGTGTATGATGATGAGACCTTAACAAAGATAATAAATTGGTTGCCAATTTGCACTCGAAAAACCCTCGCAAAATATTAAGCGTCTTTCCTTCCATTGAGTGATTCTCACTCAAGATCCGAGATTGGCATTGGCTTGTTGGCCAAAGTCAAGGCCTTTGTCCGTCGAGGATGTGTTTGAATCCCGAGAGCTTTGTTCCATATCAGTGTCTTGTCCAAGTTGTGGTTTGTTGGCCAAAGTCAAGACCACTTCTTGTCCATCGACATTGATTACGAAGCTTTACATGGTCAATGGGTCGCGCTTAACTGGGATCACTAAGTTTGTTGTGCCAAAGCCAAGGCTTAGTTGATTCAGAGGAAAAAGGTTAGGTAATACATTAGATGTATTGGCATATATAAGATATATGTTTCGGATTTGGATGTCCCCCTACCGGATCTAGGAATTGGATTGGATCCAATCGATCTTAGAGATCTACCTAGTTAATTATCATACAATTTGTTAGCCAAAGTCAAGATTGTGTGATATTTAACGGGATCCTAACCCACTAGGAAACACGGTTTCCCGAGTACTCGACAGAGGGTTAGAGGCTCGCCGAAAAATAGTGGGATGAAGAATTGAATTTGCAATATTTGTTTAATTACTTGCCATACGCGCTCAAATCAAATATCATTCGTCATATAAATTAAATGTTAGTTGGACTAATATTTAAATGTTGTTTTAATAAATAATTGGACTATATTGAAACTATTCATTTATAGTTGATTTTATAATTGGATTATAGTAATCAATATAATTGATTTTAATCTATTATATTATAGTTGATTAAATAGTTGGACTATTGTAATCATTATAATAAATAGTACCTAAATCGTTGATTAAATAGTTGGACTATTAAAATCAAGATAAAAATGAAAGATTGACATTTAAAACATAATCCTATGGAAAATGTGTTTCAAAATTGGGAATAAATTTCAGGATGGTCCTGGAAAATAATAAGTTACTTTATTTGATAAAATAACATATTATGCCTAAGCCCGGAGTTAAGCAAATAGTAGAGCATAATCTTTGGAAGATTTATGTGATGATAACTTTAGTGCTTAATCCATTAAGCTTGTCGTAGTAGACTCCTTAATTTCTGAATCAGAACTAAGGATTAGATCCTTAAAGGATGATAAAGAAATTGAAGGATCTTCAAAGAATCTATTCGTAGATTTTAGAAGTACTAAAATTGCAATAAATAACTCTTGGAGGGTTAATGACTATTCTCAAGAAGACAAAGTCAAAATTTGCAATAAGGCAAGTAGCGCAAGGGGCACCTTACTTCGATATTCTAGAAACCCAAGGCTTGGCCAAAGGCTTCTGGAATATGAAAAAGGGCAAAGGCAAAATCATTATAATCTTCTTGGAAGATAAAGGACATATCCAAAAATGTCTGCCTAAATGTGGAAAACGGGATCGCGGAAGCGTGACTGCCGTTTGGACAAAGCAGACATGAAGGAATTGAAGACGGGGCAAGGCACTGACTTCAAATATGTTTGTCATATTATGTTCACTACTAGTATTAAAATTGGATTTTAAATACTTAGTGTGGTACATAAATATATACTGATGTTCAGAATCTGCTATGAGCAGGATTAAGAAGCTGTTATAATGTTACTAGTTTGACTAGAAACATTATCTCTGTATCAGTGTTTAACCTGCTGCGGGTGAACCTTTATATTCTAGAACACTAAAGTGTTTTATTATATAAAGATGATATTGAGATAAACACATTAGATGTGAATAACAGTATTTAAATTTTGAATATAAATAAATCTCAAATATATAACATGACAAACAAATAGCTCAAACTGATTTGATCATATGAAACTTAATTATGGCATTGTTGTCTGGGACACAATCAAACAAGACTCGTATATCCACACTTTCGAAGAGTGGGTACTTGGACTGATTTGATTCTACTCAAATAAAGTCTACGAATCTAGTTTATTGGGCAATGTGCCTATAACACTATTTACTTGGTAAAAGTGTAAATGCCACCGATCTGTTAGCCCTAGTTCATAGTGAAGCAAGTGGGCCCATGTCTAGCTAGGCTAGATGTGGATATGAATATTTCGTGACCTTTACGGATGTGGCATCGCGTTATGGTTAAGTGTTTCTTTTGAAGAACACAAATCAGAAACTTTTAAGATTCGACACGAAATAGACAAACAGATCGGCTATAGTATTATACCTTCACGGTAAGACCGTAATGGAAAATATTTAAGCAATAAGTTTCTTATATACTTGAAAGAGTATAGTATTCTTTCAATGAGGACTCCTCCCGGAACACGTCAGTTTGACGGTGTGTCCGAATAGAGTAACCGAATTTTGTTGGACATGATAAGGTTAATCATGAGTCGCTCTGAGCTACCATTTCCTTCAATGGATAAGCATAAACAGTGCAGAACTTATTTAGAATAAGGTTCCATAAAAATCTGTTTGACAGATTTCATATTAGATATGAACGGGAAAGAAACCGGGTTTCTCATTCCTGATAATTTGGGAATGCTAGGCATATGTTTGGATGATACCAAACTAAAACCCAAATTGGATAAGTGCCAATTGTAGGCTATCCTAGGGATACCAAAGTATTGTACTTGTACAATCACAAGAGAACAATGTAATTATTGCTCACCATGCGATTTTCGTAAGAGGAATACCGATATGCAGTGGTAAGTGGGAGGATAGTATAACTCGATGAAAATCAGAGTGATACTGTTCCAAGCACCGAATCCTAATGGAACACAAATAGTTCATCAAGGATGAAACTATTCCATTAATCTTCGAATACACAAGAACCACGTATGTCGGAAAAAGTTAGAAAACAACATAGGGTATGGGTTTCTGATCTCACCTCATAAAGATGTCTATCTTATTGAGGAATACCAACTGACTACGTATGAGGAAGTGATACAAGGTATCGACTCCCTATTATGGAAAAGTGCCATGACATCCGAAATGGATTCCATGTATATCAACAAGTTTGGATACTAGTTGATGTACCGTAAGGCATTGTGCCTATTGGTACTTAAAAGTCTTCAAGGAAGACATACATGGAAGGAAACATACCAACGTACAAAACGAAATGATTCTTGTGTATAAAAGGAGGTTAGTGGGAGCGCACTGACAGTGGCAGTCCTATAAAATAATGATAATATATGTCATTTCTTGGAAATGATATTCCCATATAAACAATCGGCGAAAGCTATGCTTTCGAGAAAAACTCTCCGAGAACTCGTACATTGAAAAATATACGTGACCTGGTGTCTCATACGCTTTGAGCATATGGATTCACAAACAGGCCAATCCAAGTGATAGTCACTAGATTGAAGTTAAGAACATACTTAGTGTCTTAGAGATCAAATGATGATGTCTTAATCTGTGGAGAATGAGAACTTGAAGTGACTGGGATCACTACTGCAAGTTTCCTAAACCGATAAAGACGACTAAAAGTCGCAAACGGTACTATACAGTTTGAATAACGGTACAGTGAGCTGGAAATCTTCCGAGCAAGATACTGTTACCGAATAAACAACAAATGCGGGTTATTGCTATAGCTGATGTGGCAATAGAAGCCATTTGGGTCGATAATAAATCTAATTAGATTAGATGTAGTTCTGTTAGCAGCTGAGCTAGGCGTCAGCACGTGCTCAAGAATTAATGGTCTCATCAACGATCCAGATACATACTTCGATATTTATCTGATTCGTTGGGATCATACATCGTGGTGATGTGATGATCGAATAAATCGCATCAGACGATAATCATGTAAATCCATTGACGAAAGCCTTTTCTCAGAAATTTGAGCCAACCTTACATAGTTCGGATGTAAGACACTCGATTGACTGGTTATAGGCCAAGTGGGAGATTGTTGGACAATTATGACCCGTAGCGTCACTATTTGTACAGATCATAGTGTTGTTGTACAAATTAACTATGTGACAAAGGAGATTGCACTCTTATCATTTGTGATTAGATCACCTAGATATATAAATGATAGGAGGTACCTGTGATTTGTTCCTGGATTGAGAATGATATGAGACAGTATCAATCCACGAAGGATAAATCATTAAACATCCATAGTCAGAGCATTATCAAGATTGGACATCGATGAATGCGTAAAAGACTAGTATTACACGTGTGCGCGTGTGAGGGGACAACGGCATAGTTCTCGTATATTTGGGTATAAGATACTCATGCAAGTGTAATAGGAGGTTATGTTTCACCGATGGTACGGGAAACAGCTTCGCTCTGGATAGACCCCCTCGGAATTCCATTGGTAGTATGACTATGTGTCTATGGAAGTCCGAAATCAGGGTAGGTGTATTTGGTCTTAACCTGAGACTTGCTCCGCTAATACTTGCGACAATCAATATACTTTGGTTGCGGTCGTCCAGGGCTTTAACAGGTTCTATGTACGCCAATGCTGGGTATATTGAGAATCGTAGTGTGTTGGGTGTGATGTCAAGACGGAAGTGTCACTCCAGTCATATGGAGATGATGATCGCGCAGAGATACATAACTGGTTCTCTAAAAAGGTTGCAACCATCGGGATAATATGACTTGGTCATGATTATCCGATATTAAAGAGACTAGTTGCTCGTAATCCGATATATGCTTCGTACGGGGTAGACACTGTACCAGCCCCAGGCCTTGATTGTGATCATCCGATACTGGACAGAAATATGCAATAGTACGTATACTACGCCTGATATAGATACTTTATTCCTGTAAGGATATTTCCGGAGAATTGGGTAGGCATGGCGCTTTGCTAGAAGCCAACCTTGCCTTGTAAATCGGTATAAACGTAGTACGAGGTACTTACGTGTTCGGATAGTCCGACGACCGAATTTACTGCCAACATATCTGGGGATCTCATGGGTCGCTTCCCAAATATTCACCGATGACGTATGACTCGCACTTTTAATTAATCTGAGATTAATTAGATGAGAGAGAAAATTAATCTGGGATTAATTGCGAAGATATTTTATCTAGGATAAAATATCAATTAAAGAGAGATAACGATTAATTTGGAATTAATCGATGAATTAATATATTCGATATATTAAACGAAATTGGATTTCGACGCGGAATTGAAATTAGATTTTAATTCGGGCGAACGAATTAATTTAGAATTAATTCGTTAGCGACGTGAATAGTGACTTCGCTAGGCGTAATCATTTAATTACGACGCAACGGAAAATTCGTTAATTTGGAATTACCGAACTCGAGCCCGTGTAGGCACAGCATTTTTGCATATAAGTCCCTATGATGAGTCTCATTTGGAGACACTATCTTTTATGTCACGGAGGTCACGGAAAACGGACATCGGAAGGGGAAATTTAGAATAAACAAGGTTCACTGTTTTCGTTCGTGCTGCGTTCGTGTATACGTTCGAACGCCAAACAGATTGCGGGCGTTCGTGCCACGTTCGAGGAAGCGTTCGAACGGTGTCGGTAATTCTGGTTTTGCTGCTAGCCTCACATCAAGCCCAATTCGCCCAAGCCTTGGCCCACACGCCCAAGCCCACTTAAAACACATATTTAACACATGGTGAAATCAAAACAAATCTAAAAATCACATACCAAATTAAAATAAACATTAAAATCAAACAAATATTTTAATTCCTTAATTAAGATATTCACCCACCAATTACGCAAGATTCCTTCCTAACTAAACAAAATCACATACTAAATTAAAAAGATGTCATGCCTAATTAAAATCAATTATAACAAATTAAATATTTTGTATTCCTAATCTAGCCCAAATTTGTCCCCCCCCCCTCAATCTTTGACTTTCCTTGCTCAACACTAAATCAAATCCCTTCCTTGTGAGCAAGGTGAAGCCCTAGCCATTCTCTATATAAACAACCCCTAACCAAGACATGCACCCCCCTAGCTCATTCATACAAGAAAAGCCTCCCTTAGCTCATACACATAATATACACACAACTCACACAAATCACAAGACACAAAAGAAAATAACCCCAAGCCTTCAAGTAAAAAGCACATTCACAAACCGATCAGCCCTACACGTCCATAAGCCTCACAAATCTGCCCATGCCACACAGCCCTTCAACGCCATAAACATAACACAATTAACAAACTGCCTCACCTTCGCCCCTTCAACACACTGCCCCCACTTCGTCAGCCACACAACAGCCCTAAAACACACATAAAACAGCCCCCGAACCACACCATAACACCACCGAAAATCACTCCTAAAACAGTAGCCAAAACACCCTAAAAACAGTAACTAAAATACACCAGCAAAGCGGCAGTGAATCGGAGTCAAAGGCGGCAGCAAAAGACGGAGAACGACGACCCAAAACAGTAAGACAACGAACGAGAGCAGTGAACCAGTGAACCGGAAGAGTTGCGGAGCATCCACCCTTCCGATGACCGTACACCGTACTACCGAGAGACGACATAAAAGGTTAGACCTGAGGGCACCTTGTATTTATTATCTTTTATTTGTGTTTTACTTATTCTAATATATTTTTTATTGCATGAGAGTCGTTTTGTTGAGGCATGATGTGAATTCCGGATAAACGGAATGCATGTTCTCTTTTGTGGTATATCGGATGGAAACCCGGACGTAAATTCTGTAGCCGAATCCGAATGGACGGTAGTACGGTCTGCACTCGGGATATTACGTGTTCTCTTTTGAGCATGATGTAGTTAGTACGTTATTTATTTATTTAGCCTGATTAGGCATAGTGCGTTATTTATTCTTAAGCATGATTTAGTCCTTAGTATGTTAATCTTTATGCATGATTTAGATATCCATGTGATTAGATATGTCGTTGTTGTGATCCTGTTTGAATGCGGTATCTAAAACCATATGAATATATGCAATCTGCCAGTTCCCGTTCGAACGCGTCATCGAACGCAACTCGAACGTGAACCTTCTGTTTACCGTTCGAACGCGTTATCAAACGCTACTCGAACGCGCATGCATTTTGTATCATCAGGTCTGGTCCCATTCAAACGCGTTATCAAACGCTACACGAACACGAACCTTCTGTTTACCGTTCGAACGCGTTTACGAAAGCTACACGAACGTGCACACACTGAACTGAGTCTGTCTCATCATATTTCATGCACAATTGCCTCTTGGGTGATCTCCCTTGCATTATGTAGCCAATCATATTATTTGTATTCCTACATTTATCCATTCGATGTATTCATGAGATAATACTCAAGCATGATTAGATTGTTCTTAGTTTTCCATATTATATGATTGAAATATGTTCATGAGATTGCCATGTGATGTTGTATGTTGTGATGATTAATTTCATGCATGTGAATTTAGAAGCATGATACTCTTGGAAATAAGTGTTACTTAAACTTGATTAAATTATTACATAAATCATTTCATTACAAGTGACATAAGTAAAGGACCATTCTGAACCCAACGGTATGAGGTCTTCCCTTGCGAGGGGTGAGTGCGGCCTTAAATCTCATTTTCCCGGTTCACACCGGGTGGCAAATCCATTATTCTCCGGTTTAGTCCCCCGTGGCTACTCCGTACTCCCAACCGGGCCGCGAGCCCGGGACAGCATGCGTCACCCCAAGATCCTCTGTCCCCACAGTCGGGCGACTCCACTGGGGATAGAGAATCGACCCCGAAATATTGTCTTGTAATGTTTGGATTTATGTTCTAATTGACCGTGTCTATTGTGGATGAAATGAGGGTTTAATCAAAGGCATTTTGAGGCTAGGTATTGGTTTGGTGTCTTCCTTCACTCACTACCTTTCTAAAAGGAAAAGCTGTGAAGGCACCTAGATAGCCATCTGCTCGTAGCCTATTGTGATGGACTAATTTGGAGGACTCGTTGTTTATTCCTGACAACAAGCGATAAGAGCCTAAGAGGCTTGGGTATTTAAGTGAGCCTCCTCCACCCTCCCTCTGGGGAATCTACAACGGGAAATCCATTTGACAGTCCGTCACACACCATAGCTCATTGGCACGTACCTTAGTGTATAAAAAAAGGTGCGCTCACTTGGTCGCTCGAACCCTTGAGTGGGGAGACCTAGTTGTGGGCCATCCTTCGCCGGTGAGAGCCTTTTTCTACACTCTTGCGAACCCACCCATAGACCGGGTTTGTATGGTTAAAGTAACAATTATTTCCTTGAATATGTGCTTGTAGACCATCCTCATTTGGATGCAGTTGGACTATTGTCAGAAATGCGAACTTGCTGGGCCATTTAAACTGGGGCGAGTTCATACCTTATGACCATTAGGCCCAAAGCTTCTGAAATGTTGATGGGCCATTCTGTAGAAATCATTGTTTTATGTTTGCATTATCTTACTTTGTGCAGTTGTGCTTGTGTTCGGAACATTACCATTTGGATTTAGTTGGGCTCCTTGCCATGAGATGTGAACTTGTTGGGCCATTTAAACTGGGACGAGTTCACTCCTATGACAGTTAGCCCAAAAGCTTCTAAAATGATGGTGGGCCGATTTGTGTGAAAATTTTAATGAGTTGATATATTTCTTGCATCACATACGCCTCATGCATACATGCACCATGTTAACCCCATTTTGTCTTAAAAGCCATCATAGATACCCGTTGGTTAGGGAAGAGGACAGACTTGTCAAAAGACCAAGCAGCCACCAAGAGTACCGGCAGAAGACCTAACCCAACGGGATAGGAAACTCATTCATGCATGCATGCATACACGTAACGTATCCTGCATTCCTTTTCGTGTTTGTTCTGTTTTGTAATAACAGGTTTCAGAGAAAAAAAAAAGAAAGCGTCAAATACAAGCCAACCAGAAGCAGCAACAGTACAAAGTCAGCAGTCTTCAGGAATGAATCACAGGGCCAAGGCCCATATCAGTAACAGCTGGGGGCGAGGCCCATATCAGTATCAGTTGGGGGTGAGACCCACACCAGTATCAGTCTAGGGGCGAGACCCATATTAGTATCAGTCAAAGCCGAGGCCCACATCAGTATCAGCTTGGGGCGAGGCCCACATCAGCATCAGTCACATCAATATCAGTTTAGGGCTGAGGCCCACATCAATATCAGTTTAGGGCCGAGGCCCACATCAGTACCAGTTTGGGGTGAGGCCCACATCATTATCAACATCAGTTTTGCCGGATATGACACTCTGGGGGCGAGGCCCATATCATTATCAGAATCAGTCAAACCAAGAATGGCACTCCAAGAATGGAAACACAGTTCGAGAATGAACAAGCCAAGAATGGCACTCCAAGAATGGAAACACAGTTCGAGAATGAACAAGCCGGGAATGGCACTCCAAGAATGGAGCAAGGTTCGGGAATGGACCGCATCACAGTAACGGTTCGAGAATGGACCACCTCTCATCAAAACGGTCCGAGAATAGACCATCTCTCCTCAACTTGGTTCGAGAATGGACCACCTCATCAGTATCAGTCTGGGGCTGAGGCCCATATCAGTATCAGTCAGGGCCGAGGCCCACATCAGTATCAGCTTGGGGCGAGGCCCACATCAATATCAGTTTGGGGCGAGGCCCAGGTCAATATCAATTTGGGGCGAGGCCCATATCAGTATCAATCTGGGGTGAGGCCCACATCAGTAACAGTGTTGGGACGAGGCCCATATCAGTTTCAGGGCCGAGGCCCGCATCAGTACCAGTCTTAGGGATGAGTCCCAAGGTTGAGGCCCATATCAGTATTAATCTGGGGCGAGGCCCACATCGGTAACAGTGTTGGGGTGAGGCCCACATCAGTAACAGCTGGGGGCGAGGCCCACATCAGTATCAGTCTGGGGCTGAGGCCTATATCAGTATCAATTAGGGCCGAGGCCCACATAAATATCAGTCTGGGGCTGAGGCCCATATCGGTATCAGTTTGGGGCGAGGTCCACATCATTATCAGAATCAATTTTACCAGGTATGGCACTCTAAGAAAAAGACCCACAGTTCAGGGAAGAAGATCCTTATCTTAACTCAAATTGGGAAAAATACCCACAGTTCAGGGAAGAAGATCCTTGTCTTAACTCAAATTGGGAAAAAGACCCACAGTTTAGGGAAGAAGACCCTTGTCTCAACTCAAATCGGGAACAAGACCCACAGTTCAGGGAAAAAGACCCTTATTTCAACTCAAATCGGGAACAAGACCCACAGTTCAGGGAAAAAGACCCTTATTTCAACTCAAATCGGGAACAAGACCCACAGTTCAGGGAAAAAGACCCTTATCTCAACTCAAATCGGGAAAAAGACCCACAGTTCAGGGAAGAAGACCCTTATCTCAACTCAAATCGGGAACAAGACCCACAGTTCAGGGAAAAAGACCCTTATCTCAACTCAAATCGGGAACAAGACCCAAAGTTCAGGGAAAAATACCCTTATCTCAACTCAAATCGGGAACAAGACCCACAGTTCATGGAAAAAGACCCTTGTCTCAACACAAATTGGGAAAAAGACCCACAGCACCACTTAACTCAGATTGGGAACAAAACCCACAATACAACTCAATTCAACTTGGGAACAATACCCACTCGGCGGTTCGGGAATGAACCAGGGGTCGCAGTACCTCACCACCAAATCAACTCAACACATGGTAAGTCAAGTGGCAGCTGGCGAGCCAGGTAAGTGAAAATGCATTGCATAACTTTGATAGGATTGTCACTGTTACACATTACATATGTCCCATCAAAGTGGGGGCGACGTAGGCACTGCATTTTTGCATATAAGTCCCTATGATGAGTCTCATTTGGAGACACTACCTTTTAAGTCACTGAGGTCACGGAAAACGGACATCGGAAGGGGAAATTCAGAATAAACAAGGTTCACTGTTTTCGTTCGTGCTGCGTTCGTGTATACGTTCAAATGCCAACAAGATTGCGGGCGTTCGTGCCGCGTTCGAGGAAGCGTTCGAACGGTGTCGGTAATTCTGGTTTTGCTGCTAGCCTCACATCAAGCCCAATTCGCCCAAGCCTTGGCCCACACGCCCAAGCCCACTTAAAACACATATTTAACACATGGTGAAATCAAAACAAATCTAAAAATCACATTCCAAATTAAAATAAACATTAAAATCAATCAAATATTTTAATTCTTAATTAAGATTTTCACCCACCAATTACACAAGATTCCTTCCTAACTAAACAAAATCACATACTAAATTAAAACGATGTCATGACTAATTAAAATCAATTATAACAAATTAAATATTTTGTATTCCTAATCTAGCCCAAATTTGTCCCCCCCTCAATCTTTGACTTTCCTTGCTCAACAATAAATCAAATCCCTTCCTTGTGAGACAAGGTGAAGCCCTAGCCATTCTCTATATAAACAACCCCTAACCAAGACATGCACTCCCCTAGCTCATTCATACAAGAAAAGCCTCCCCTAGCTCATACACATAATATACACACAACTCACACAAATCACAAGACACAAAATAAAATAACCCCAAGCCTTCAAGTTAAAAGCACCTTCACAAACCGATCAGCCCTACACGTCCATAAGCCTCACAAATCTGCCCATACCACACAGCCCTTCAACGCCATAAACACAATGCAATTAACAAACTGCCTCACATTCGCCCCTTCAACACACTGCCCCCACTTCGTCAGCCACAGAGCAGCCCTAAAACACACATAAAACAGCCCCCGAACCACACCATAACACCACCGAAAATCACACCCAAAACAGTAGCCAAAACACCCCAAAAACAGTAACTAAGATATCACCAGCAAAGCGGCAGTGAATCGGAGTCAAAAGCAGCAGCAAAAGACGGAGAACGACGACCCAAAATAGTAAGACAACGAACGAGAACGGTGAACCAGTGAACCAGAAGAGTTACGGAGCATCCACCCTTCCGACGACCGTACACCGTACTACCGAGAGACGACATAAAAGGTTAGACCTGAGGGTACCTTGTATTTATTTTCTTTCATTTGTCTTTTACTTATTCTAATATATTTTTTATTGCATGAGAGTCGTTTTGTTGAGGCATGATGTGAATTCCGGATAAACGGAATGCATGTTCTCTTTTGTGGTATATCGGATGGAAACCCGGACGTAAATTCCGTAGCTGAATCCGAATGGACGGTAGTACAGTCTGCACTCGGGATACAACTCCACGTACCACTTGAGAGATACATATATTCCGTTTCATCCAAACTTATATTTGAGTATGATGTAGTTAGTACGTTATTTATTTATTTAGCCTTATTAGGCCTAGTGCGTTATTTATTCTTAAGCATGATTTAGTCCTTAGTATGTTAATCTTTATGCATGATTTAGATATCCATGTGATTAGATATGTCGTTGTTATGATCCTGTTTGAATGCGGTATCTAAAACCATATGAATGTATGCAATCTGCCAGTTCCCGTTCGAACGCGTCATCGAATGCAACTCGAACGCAACCTTCTGTTTACCGTTCGAACGTGTTATCAAACGCTACTCGAACGCGCATGCATTTTGTATCATCAGGCTGGTCCTCTTCGAACGCGTTATCAAATGCTACACGAACGCGAACCTTCTGTTTACCGTTCGAACGCGTTTACGAACGCTACACGAACGCGCACACACTGAACTGAGTATGTCTCATCATATTTCATGCACAATTGCCTTTTGGGTGATCACCCTTGCATTATGTAGCCAATCATATTATTTGTATTCCTGCATTTATCCATTTGATGTATTCATGAGATAGTACTCAAGCATGATTAGGTTGTTCTTAGTTTTCCATATCATATGATTGAAATATGTTCATGAGATTGCCATGTGATGTTGTATGTTGTGATGATTAATTTCATGCATGTGAATTTAGAAGCATGATACTCTTGGAAATAAGTGTTACTTAAACTTGATTAAATTATTACATAAATCCTTTCATTACAAGTGACATAAGTAAGGGACCATTCCGAACCCAACGGTTTGAGGTCTTCCCTTGCGAGGGGTGAGTGCGGCCTTAAATCTCATTTTCCCGGTTCACACCGGGTGGCGACTCCATTATTCTCTGGTTTAGTCCCCCGTGGCTACTCCGTACTCCCAACCGGGCCGCGAGCCCGGGACAGCATGCGTCGCCCCAAAATCATGTGTCCCCACACCCGGGATTGTTTGCGAGCGCATTCGCATTTCGAATTCGAGTGCGGCACGCAAGTCAAATCAAGCGTCAAATCATTAGTCATATCAACCGTCAAATCACTTGTCACTTTAAGTGATGTGACTTGACAACTTATGATTGATGTGATTGAGTGATGTGTGTGGTTGGCATTTGTGGGCATTAATTGCCTTGACTTTTGGAACCAAAATTTGTCTATTTGATTTTAGAAATCGATTTCCAAAATTAATTAACACATTTCATCATCTCTCATCTCTTTTCCCTCTTCTATCCTCACGCCATTTCTTTCTTTCTGGTTATGTGAACTGCCGAGAAATGGAAAGAAAAATGGAAGCAAGTGCTTGGTTTTGGTCACCAAAATCAAGTGAGCTAGCACTCCGAGAGACATGTAAAGGTGATAGGGAAGTCCACCCATGAGCTGGGAATCTTTCGACGAAGCTTGGATCTTGAATTCTTGAAGAGGAAGGCCGAAACCAGTGAGCTGCTACTGCCCACTGCCGAGCAGTCCATGGAGGGCAGTGAACGTTTTTTTTGTCCTCCGAGTCGCTCAACCGATCGATGTGAGTATTCTGTGACTTCCTCGATTGTATTCACACATGTTCATGCTTGTTTATTGATCCTTGGGACCTTAGTAAACTTCAACAAAATCATCATTTTTCTAAGCTTGGAAAACTTGGTGTTGCGTCCTCAAACATAGCAAGGGGCAGCGGACCCTCAAGAACATATCCCAACTTCTCGGAATCAAGGACAATCCTTAAATCCAAGTCTCAATCGGTGAAGTTCTCAGCACCTTTGAGTTTGTTCGTATCCAACATACGCGCAAACTGATTAAAAGATGGTGCCGCCATTGCAAATCTATCACATAGATCACGAAAAACGGTTAGCAGATAAAAAACAATTTCATATAATAACTAAAGCATTAACTAGATCATGGATTTTTAATCTAAAAATGCTCATCCCACTAAATCATGCAAAACTGTAATCCCCAAACAGAATACAAAGATTTAATAATTAAATTAAATACAAATAGTGAAAGGTGGATCCCATGAATATATTTCAGCTCACAGCAGTGGCACGGTCTCGCCTACGTATATTCATCAGGTAGACAACTCATTGTTAATCACTTAATAGTGACTCTGGACTTCTGATCCTGGTCGTTTCTCGTTGTGACAACTTTGGCACGTTCACAAGGAGACGTACCAAGGTTAAACTCGTCAATGATAAACTCAAGCTACTTGCGTAACCCTGACAGCTTTTGCACGTTCAGGTTTCCGTTTTCGCTTGAATTTATCTAGTATCTAATAGACATCCGGCATAAATACATTTCTAACGGCTACACTCTCACAGCAGTGGCACGGTCTCGGATGTTGTCACGGAAAAATATTCATAAACCGTATTGACAAGACGGACCATGTAATATGCATCAAATACATAATTAACATAAACATTATTAATTAGGGATTTTCCGCAAAAGATGCTTTTTACTTTATTTAATCAAATTAAATAAACACATGCATGCATCAAGTAAAGATTAAATTAAACATTGAATTTAAAAGGCATAATCATATTAGGGTGGCCAGAATCAGACTCGCTCGGATACCATTTTGTAGGGGTTTTATGGCGAAAATCCGGTAACGCAGCGGAATCGCGGAAAATCAAAATTTTCCAATTTTAAAATTTTTCTTGGATCAATTAAATAAATTTATTTATTTAATTATCTAATTATTAAATTCAGAAAAATTACACAAGTGATTAAATTTCTTGGTAATTACCGAATTGCCCCATCACTTTGCAAATTGATCATTTTAGTCCAAAAATTGTCAAATACAATTTTGGATGATTCTAAATCATTTCTAAAATGATTTCCAACAAGTCCAACTCATCTAAATGAGATTGCAACCAAATCCCCAAATTTGTCTAATTACCGTGAGCACCCCTAATTTTCGGTTAATTGTAATTTAGTCCATTTTTGTTGAAAACATGCCAAGATCAAATCCAATCAACTCAAAAATTTTACATGCATCATATACACTCCATAATACATCAAATATATGAAAATCCCCAAATTTGGAAAGGCTTAAGAACCCTAATTTTACAATTTCATCAAATTGACCAATATTACCAAATCTTTAAAATCCAACACTTTAATTCATTCTTTACCACACCAAACAAGTCTCACCACTTTGAAATAACTCTAGAACAATTCTAGGTCACCAAGGAGTGGCTCAACAACTCTAGAATGACAACTTGATTATCAAATAATCAAAAGTAAGCCTTTGAAACCATTTCAAGCTTACTTACATACATACATCTTTCATTCAAGTTCACAACCAATTAAACACAAACTATAAGAGAAGAGACAACATCAAAGCAACACAAGTTGAAGCTAAGCATGTTAGAAATATTTTTCATGTTGAAAGCTTTAAAGAAAAACTTACAAAACCAAGGATTTTCCAAGCTTTCTTCTTTAACCTTCAAGCTTTTTCTCTCAACTACTTTTGTGTTATTTTTGTATCTAATGAACTTATGAAACCCTAAAATAAACAAAACAATTTATACTTCACAAAAAAGGCTTGGCCGAATTTGAATTAAAAGAAAATATCTAGATATTTCAATTTGTTTCATTAAAGCTTACTTTATCAACTTGTATTTTAAATCATTACAACTTTAATGAATTTCAACAAGTCAACAAAAGCAACTAAAAGCATTTCCAAAAATATCACAACTTTAAGATATTTATATTTTAATTAATTTAATCATTTAACAATTAAATAATTAAATAATTATTTAAATACAAATATTTTAAATATATGTATTATATTTACATTAAATATCAAAATACATATAAATTTATGATATTAGTCAAATATCTCAATTTGACAATTAATTAATATGTATTTGATAAAATCTATCATTAAATGCAAATACACAAAAATTAGGAAATGACTATTAGGTCATTTCGTATGTATTTTTCGTTTAACCTTTAAACGACTTATAAATAATCAGTATTATTCATAAAAGTTTCCCTAGTGCTCTACGAGTATATTTCACTAGTGAGACTCTCTAGATTCAGGCATATCCGTCACGAAATCCAATTTCGTGTCCATAATTTACCCATCCGTAAATTATGACGACCACAGATAAACTCGCTGAATCATACAGGTCGAGGTCATGGCAAATGTATAATTCCTCTGTCACAAGTATCCAGATATATCCCAGAGATATAGATGTAAACGTCAAATCTCTATAGGGAATATCCCGTCGACGTCTCTATTAGCAATCTCTAAAAGAAAACTTAGAACTGACTTCTAAAGTGTACCACGGGCCCATGGTTTTTATTTGATTGCTAATCATAAATGAGTCACATATGCTCTGTACACAGAACTGACGGATCCTATCTCGACACACACAGGACACCCTGAGAATCTATCCACATCCAACGAACATGCGGAGGTTTGATCTAAATAGATCGGTGACATGACTGCCATCTAAGTGTGGAAGATGTCTCATGTGCCCACAGTGGTATCTCAAGTCGAAGAATCACAAATACTACTCAACCCGAGAAGATTCTTATTGACGTTGGTGTACCATCCATTAAGAATCTTCGGTGAGTCGTTCAGTGTTTATCCGCTATAAACACCTACACGTCTATACGAGTCCCCAAGACTCATGGTTCATTGAGAAACCATTGGAATCATATATTCCAGTATACGACATGTATCGGTCTCAACAAGTTTGCTTTACTGACTAAGTAGTGTAAACCTTGACCAGGAACTGTCTGAGAATGACAATGTCATGATACAACTCAATGTCAGTTGCTACGCTTTTGCAACAGTATCATGACTAATCATCCTAAGGTCCATTACGTCTTTACCATATAAGAAGATTTATTATATTATAGAAACTGCTCATTTTATTCATAATCAAACGTTGTACAGTAGTATTTTCTAGGAAATACAACCGGGAATTGGCGCTCTGAGTACCAACCCCAACAAATCTTGACCAGGAACTTTATTTAAGGATATACAACTTATAGTGACGCTTTCCAATGTCAATTACAAACTACGTTGTAACTGCGCACTATGTTGTAAATCCTAGGGTCTTTGTCTAATATACACGTATCACTAAATCAGATTTAGTTTCAATCTAATCATAATTAGATATCCAATCATAATTAGATCGAATATATGTATAAAATACAAGAGGTGCTACCATTAAATAAGTAATATTATGGAAAAATGAATTGTTCGTATTTATGAATCGGACATAAATACAATCCGGATTGGCACTCTGAGCACCAACCCCAATAGGAAATGGGTCTAACAAGTGGATATCAACCATGGGTGTAATTTTAAATTATTTAATGAAATACTATATTCCATTACGAGTGTATAGGAAAAAATCGGGGCTGAATAGAAGTTCGTAAACTCCAAAATGAAGCAAAACAAATCAGTGCGCGACGCGTGCTACAGTGCCACGCGCACTGTGCGCGAGCTGTGTATTTTTTTTTTGTTTTCATTTCTTTCTTTCCTTCAGCTCACTTTCCAGTAAGCTGAAGGAATTAGGGTCTATTACCCTAATTTCTTCCAGCTCCCTCTAAACACTTCAAAAACACCAAAAAATAATTTTTAACATTAAAACCAACTTCAACATATTTATAGAATAAAAAATAATTTTTTCGAAATATAAAATATTTTTACAAAAACATAAATTTATTCTAAATACGCACTTGCGTAAATTTTGAATCCAAAACACAAACCAAATTAGAATCCCAATATGAAATGTCTCGTGAACAATTCTAGGTCACCAAAAGGTTGTCAAGTGATTCTAGAATTGTAGTCATAGCTCTAAGCTTTAATCAAGAGTTTCAAACTCTAAATTATGTTTATGTCTAACATAAATATTTTGATCCAATTACAAGCATATTGTGTTTATACTTCCAAAACATCCTAACATAATTTATTAACCTTATTTCAACTTTAAGCTATGTGATCATGCATCTAATACATAACTCATAACTTAAGAGAAGTTCAAACTTACCTAGTAAGCTTGATGCAAGATCCAATCTACTTCTTCTTTGTTGAAATGGTTGGAGAACCTCCAATGTGTGCAAGCTTGATTTCAAGATCCAATCTTGATTTCCAATGCTAGCAAGCTTGACTTCAAGATCCAATCTTGATTTATCCTAGATGAAATGTTGTAGAGACCTCACAAGCTTCTCTAAACCCTTCTCTAACTTAAGATATTTTTCTAAGAATTTGCTTGTATTTGTACTTGTAATTAAAATCTTCATAAAGCTTGCTATTTATAGCAAAACTTAGGAATTTTTAATTAATAAATAATTTTTAAGTGTTCTTAATCTAATTTTTCCAAATATGTATAATTAGGTGTGACTAATCTCCATTGTCTCCAACTTTAATTTAATCCAATTAAATCAAGCCAAGGATTAGGAAATGGATTAGTTAAATATTTGCCACCTTGATTTTATCCAATTAAGTCAAGCCAAAACCACATATTATTACATACTTACAATTACCATAATATCATCAAATGGTAGAGATAATTACGATTTTACAATTAAGCCATTGTGTAATTATTGAATTAATCCAATTAGGTCAAAGTAAATAATCAATGTTATCCAATAACACTTGATTATCTTAGTTGATAATTATAATATCGAATATTATATTTTATCAAAATTAATCGGCTACCCAAGTGCTCAATTAGTACACTTCATATTGGGACTCTCTAAGTTCTGACACGTTCATTATATAAGCCTAGCTAATATGTACGCAATTCGGCTACCTCCGAATTCGCGAAGAACACGAACGACCTTTTTGAACTATACAAGTCGAGGTCATCACATATGTTTAATAATCCCTCATTCGTTGGCTATCCAAGTTGTGCTTAGGAAACAAAGAATATACCGTAAAGTTTCTGAGACGCACATCTCATGTCGTCATGTCCACGATTCTTCATAACTGATGTGATCCACCCCAGGTGATCATTTTTGGCCAAAGATTTAAAGTTCGTGACTTTACTAACATGGATACCTAAACCCCTTATGGTATAGGATTATCTCCTGACACACTGAACAACGTGAGAGTGGTTGAATTGCAGGCTATCACGTGGGTAGATCGTGTAATAATAGTAGAGTGGCAGAGTTGTAAGCTGGCAGAACGTGTAATAGTGGACAATAATGACAAGAAGACGTGGTTGACGTCATGAGTTAGTGTAACAGTAAATTTTTTCGTGTAGTAAAAGATTTCAGAGTCTATATGAAGGGAACGTGTGAAATCATGGGTTGGTGTAATGGTAAATTTATGGGTGTAACAGAAGATTCAGAGGCCTATATAAAAGAGTCCAGGATTCAGTTTCAGGGATTGGTTCCTTTGGATTAGCATTTTTCACATTTGATTACCGGTAAAAGAGAGCTCTAAAAGTTTAGTTATAAAGAGAGATAGCAAGTCAGTTTTACTCGAACTTATAATAAAAACTTCATTTCTTTACTCTCGTGGACGTAGGTTGGAGCCACACTCCACCGAACCACGTTAATCCTTTGTTTTCTATGTGATTTCTTATTTTCTTGCCAAGTTTTCATTTGGTTCCTAACTAACCAAACAAATTAACTGCTTGGAGGAGGTTTGTTCGAGGAGTAAATTTTCCCAAATCATCCCTGAAACGAAAAACAACCGTCAACATAATCTAATGTTGGTTACATATTATTATTATTATTTAATGTCACATTAGTTGATATAAAAATTTTGTATAGTAATTTTATAAGCCTAATGTTATTGAATTGATTCATAAGTTATGTAAAATTATCATCAAATACACGAATGATAATTTGTCTTGAAATTTATTGGAATATCATTTACAAGTAAAATGTTGTTGTTGGGTGGTGTAGGGTTCAGAATCTCATTTTGAGGTCTTGGGTTCGAATCTAGGGAGTGTATTTCTTGTAAGAGTTTGAGACAGCCTGAGATTTTACATGTTCTGCTTAAGCTCGGAATGAGTGGTTTGGCGGCGGGATTTTCAACGATTCAAAAAAAAAAAGTATAATGCTGTTAAGATAGGAACGTCATATTTTTTAGATATCTCCCTTATGTTAAAATTTTCATTTTTTTGAAGTTATGTATTGTATTGGTAGGAAGACGCCCATTTTATTGCCATCTCATAATTAGTATTTCAATTAATTATTATCTTAAAATTAAGTATTATTTTTTATGTAATTTTTATGATTTAATAATCTCATGTTAAATGTGTAATTCATTTTCTATTTTTATTGGCATTAGCCCCACTGTATTTTTTACTGGCCTTTAATTCTTTAGTCTTTTCAATAGAAAAATTAAATAATTAATAATTAATATTAACATTAACTCTTCTTGTATAGTCCTACATGCTGACTTTTTGTACTTTATAATTCTATTAAAAATCAAATAATCTCAATTTTCAAATATAGTAGAAATCCACCTAAAACTTTTATCGCCTCTCTCATCTACAACATAAATTATTGTATTCATTGACTCATAGTTGAAGTAGAAAGTTAATTTGTTGAAATAAAAAGTCCATTTCCATCATCGAAACTTTTTAAATTTCAGCATTCTAATTATTCTATTTTAAAGTAGTATTTTTCTTGTTTATTACAAATTAATTATTATTTTTATATATGATTTGTGTTTTATAGAAACAACATTGTATTTGTTGTTGTTTTAAGTTAGAATTGAAGAATATGTCAATTATAAGATATACATCTGAGTGTATTAAGATGACTTATAAAAAAATCTCACCTAAAGTTTTAAATGTCATTCGACCATCCTGGATGTTATTATCATCGGAGCGCAATAACATTTTTGTAAAATGCTAAATCAAGTAAATAAATTATATTAACCACAAAAATTGATTAAATTTTCTATTTATATTAGCTTTCCAAATATCTGATGTTTGGCGTTTTTCATTATGATTTTTAATTTAATAAATCATCATCATCATCATTATTATTATTATTATTATTATTATTATTATTATTATTATTATTATTATTATTATTATTATATTTGTTGATGGTGTTTTTTAGGCACTATGATATTTAAGCAGCAAGGCATGGGTAAAATGGTAACTCCCTTCTTGATCGAGACCATTAAATACCGACCCGACCACATGAGTTTGGGGCCAATGAGATTTAGCGAGATATGTTCCAGAGATGAGTTATCCTATTCTTATGGGGTAAGGGGATAAGATATCATATTCTTATGGGGTAAGGAGATAAGTTATCCTATGAGGTAATGAGATAAGTTATCCTATTCTAATAGGGTATGAGAAGTGAATATAGTTTCAATTAGGAATCCTTATGGGAAAAGGAAATTGTTTCAACTAGGAAATTCTTGTAGGTGAAGGAATCTGATTTCTACACTATTATAAATAGGAGGGTAAAGCATAGGTAAAAGGAGAGTAGAGTATGAGAAACAAGTTGAGAGCATTGAGAATGAAGATCAGAGTCAAGATCAGAATCATTACCATCAGACTTGTAAACACAAGAGATATCAGAGAAGCATATCTCAGTAATAAAAGTATCATCCTTTTTGTGCCCGTGGACGTAGGTCGGACCAAGATCCGCCGAACCACGTTAAATCTCCTTGTCGATTGGCCTATTATTTGTCTTTTTGCTAAGTTTGCTTTTGGTCCCCCATAACCAAACAAATTCACTATTGAGGGAGGATTGTCTCGAGAGTAATATTCTAATATTGCCCTCAGACCAAAATCCGCCGTCAACAGTTGGCGCCGTCTGTGGGGACCTCAACAAAAAGCAGCTCGCGTAGTAAGACGATGGCAGAAGATGGAAATCACCGATCGTCAGGGATTTCACCAGATAGTTCGGGAAATCCAGGATAAAGGTCTGTTGGCCGAGCCTAATTTGAGCAGGTTCCCGATTAAGGAGGGAAATAGTAGGGCATACTGTATCTACCATAACGTAAGGGGACATGACACGAATGGGTGCAGAGACCTGCGGGAGCAGGTGGAAGACTTGGTGAAAGAAGGATATCTCAGTGTGTACATAACCATTCGGTTTTTGAGGTCGACCAAGTTGATAGCGGAAGTCATCCGGTCGGATGCGTGGAATGCTGAGATGTAGAGATGATGTATTAAGAAGAGTCTTGCTTGTAGTGACCCTTGTAGAGTTGCAAGAAAGGCAGCGGATCCCAAAAAGGTGAGTAAAACCTGTTCTGACTTAGGTTGACATTTGATTATGCTTGTTTGTTATGGCTCACACAGTGGTTTTATATTTATTTTACGGCTCGGGTCTGCTCTTGTACCGCCGAGACCGATGTTTCTTTCCGGCTCGGGTCTGCACTTTTACCGCCGAGACCAATGTTTCTTTCCGACTCGGGTCTGCTCTTGTACCGCCGAGAACGATGTTTCTTTCCGGCTCGGGTCTGCTAATGTACCGCCGAGACCGATGTTTCTTTCCGGCTCGGGACTGCTCTTGTACTGCCGAGACCGATGTTTCTTTCCGGCTCGGGTCTGCTCTTGTACCGCCGAGACTGATGTTTCTTTCCGGCTCGGGTCTGCTCTTGTACCGCCGAGATCGATGTTTGTTTCGGCTCGGGGCTGGATTTCATTCCGCCGAGGCCGCTTGTTTATTCGGCTCGGGGCTGGATTTCGTTCCACCGAGGCCGCTTGGTTATTCGGCTCGGGGCTGGATTTCGTTCCGCCGAGGCCGCTTGGTTATTCAGCTCGGGGCTGGATTTCGTTCCGCCGAGGCCACTTGTTTATTCGGCTCGGGGCTGGATTTTATTCCGTCGAGGCCTTATGGTTTATTCAGCTCGGGGTCGGGTTACGTCCCACCAAGTCGGCTTCTTTGGACTGGGGATGTAACATTCCCCCAGAGCCAAGTCTTTCTTTTAGCTCGGGGTCGGGTTATGTCCCACCGAGTCGGCTTCTTTGGACTGGGGATGTAACATTCCCCCATAGCCAAGTCTTTCTTTTAGGTCGGGGACGGGTTACGTCCCAATGAGTCGGCTTCTTTGGACTGGGGATGTAATATTCCCCCAGAGCCAAGTCTTTCTTCAGCTCGGGGTCGGGATACGTCCCACCGAGAGACTTATAATCGGCATGGGATCAGAGCATCTCCCCCATGGTCGGCCCTCTATTGGTCTGGAGAGGTGACATTCCCCCAGAGCCAAATGTTCTTCTCAGCTCAGGGTCGGGTTACGTCCCATCGAGTCGATCGTCATCAACATAAGGGCAAAGCATTTTCTCCACGAGTAGATATCGGGATCCTCGTTGACTGAGCACATGAAGGTGGCAGGAATGACCAGATTTGCAGCCAATGCATTTTTCTCTGCGGCTCCTGGAGTGACCACTGACGTTTTTATCGACACACCATCTTTTTTTATAGTTCCCGGCATCAACTCACAAACTCGTTGTTACCGAGAACTAGGGGATAGATGTTGATGGTGTTTTTTAGGCACTATGATATTTAAGCAGCAAGGCAGGGGTAAAATGGTAACTCCCTTTTTGATCGAGACCATTAAATACCGACCCGACCACATGAGTTTGGGGCCAATGAGATTTAGCGAGATATGTTCCAGAGATGAGTTATCCTATTCTTATGGGGTAAGGGGATAAGATATCCTATTCTTATGGGGTAAGGAGATAAGTTATCCTATGGGGTAATGAGATAAGTTATCTTATTCTAATAGGGTATGAGAAGTGAATATAGTTTCAATTAGGAATCCTTATGGGAAAAGGAAATTGTTTCAACTAGGAAATTCTTGTAGGAGAAGGAATCTGATTTCTACACTATTATAAATAGGATGGTAAAGCATAGGTAAAAGGAGAGTAGAGTATGAGAAACAAGTTGAGAGCATTGAGAATGAAGATCAAAGTCAAGATCAGAATCATTACAATCAGACTTGTAAACACAAGAGATATCAGAGAAGCATATCTCAGTAATAAAAGTATCATCCTTTTTGTGCCCGTGGACGTAGGTCGGACCAAGATCCGTCGAACCACGTTAAATCTCCTTGTCGATTGGCGTATTATTTGTCTTTTTGCTAAGTTTGCTTTTGGTCCCCCATAACCAAACAAATTCACTATTGAGGGAGGATTGTCTCGAGAGTAATATTCTCATATTGCCCTCAGGCCAAAATCCACCGTCAACAGTTGGCGCCGTCTGTGGGGACCTCAACAAAAAGCAGCTCGCGTAGTAAGACGATGGCAGAAGATGGAAATCACCGATCGTCAGGGATTTCACCAGATAGTTCGGGAAATCCAGGATAAAGGTCTGTTGGCCGAGCCTAATTTGAGGAGGTTCCCGATTGAGGAGGGAAATAGTAGGGCATACTGTATCTACCATAACGTAAGGGGACATGACACGAAAGGGTGCAGAGACCTGCGGGAGCAGGTGGAAGACTTGGTGAAAGAAGGATATCTCAGTATGTACATAAACCATTCGGTTTTTGAGGTCGACCAAGTTGATAGCGGAAGTCATCCGGTCGGATGCGTGGAATGCTGAGATATAGAGATGATGTATTAAGAATAGTCTTGCTTGTAGTGACCCTTGTAGAGTTGCAAGAAAGGCAGCGGATCCCAAAAAGGTGAGTAAAACCTGTTCTGACTTAGGTTGACATTTGATTATGCTTGTTTGTTATGGCTCGCACAATGGTTTTGATATTTATTTTATGGCTCGGGTCTGCTCTTGTACCGCCGAGTCCGTTTTTTTGATATATATTTTACGGCTCGGGTCTGCTCTTGTACCGCCGAGATCGATGTTTCTTTCCGGCTCGGGTCAGCTCTTGTACCGCCGAGACCGATATTTCTTTCCGATTCGGGTCTGCTATTGTACCGCCGAGAACGATGTTTCTTTCCGGCTCGGGTCTGCTCTTGTACCGCCGAGACCGATGTTTCTTTCCGGCTCGGGTCTGCTCTTGTACCGCCGAGACCGATGTTTCTTTCCGGCTCGGGTCTGCTCTTTTACCGCCGAGACCGATGTTTCTTTCCGGCTCGGGTCTACTCTTGTACCGTCGAGATCGATGTTTGTTTCGGCTCGGGGCTGGATTTCAAATAGGAGGGTAAAGCATAGGTAAAAGGAGAGTAGAGTATGAGAAACAAGTTGAGAGCATTGAGAATGAAGATCAGAGTCAAGATCAGAATCATTACCATCAGACTTGTAAACACAAGAGATATCAGAGAAGCATATCTCAGTAATAAAAGTATCATCATTTTTATGCCCGTGGACGTAGGTCGAACCAAGATCCGCCGAACCACGTTAAATCTCCTTGTTGATTGGCGTATTATTTGTCTTTTTGCTAAGTTTGCTTTTGGTCCCCCATAACCAAACAAATTCACTATTGAGGGAGGATTGTCTCGGGAGTAATATTCTCATATTGCCCTGAGACCAAAATCCGCCGTCAACATTATTATTATTATTATTATTATTATTATTATTATATTATTATTATTATTATTATTATTATTATTATTATGAGTGAACAAAGATAAAGAGTTTCATCTTATCTCATAATCGAATTGGGACGATGAAAACGTTTATTTTTATCATTTCACATAAATTAGTTCATGAATATTTATTTACTAAAATAGATCCCTCAAATTTTGTGAAATTATGGAAACTGGGAGATTTGGATTTTACAGGAGCTTATCATTACAATCTTTTAGAAATAAACTAGTAAAGGCAGGACATACAAGACATGTGTTTGCTATATTTCAAAAAAAAAAAATTATTTGATAATAATTTAACTAGATCTCCTTCTTCATTTTTTTTGGGAAATCAGGAAGATGATTTATAACTTTTATTCATTGTAAACAAATTGAAATGGGTGAATCATATTTTACTATGACATCCCAAAAGTTCTAAGAGTGATTATCACTCCAGTGTACATCCATTTCAGAGTGATGTCAGTCACTCTCATGTACTTTCATTTCGTGCTGATGTCAATCACTCTCATGTACTTTAATTCTGGAGTTATGTCAGTCTCTCCAAAGTACTTCAATTCCAGAGTGGTATCAATAACTTCGGTGTACATATAATTCGGAATGATGTCAGTCACTTAAGTGTACTTCCATTCCGGAGTGATCACCACTCTGATGCATTTTCATTCCAGAGTGATCATCACTCTGGAGCGCTTCCATTCTGGAGTGATTTCATTCCGGAGTGATGTCAGTCATTACAGTGTACTTTTATTCCAGAGTGAGGTTAGTCACTCCGGTGTACTTCCATTCTAGGGTGATCATTCCTCTGGTATAGATCCATTCTTACTTTTATTCCGGAGTGATCATCACTCTGGTGCACTTTCATTTCGAAGTGATCATCACTCGGGTGTACTTTCATTCCGAAATGATGTTAATCACTCCGGTGTACTTTCATTCCGGAGTGATCATCACTTTAATGTATTTCCATTCCGAAGTGATGTCAGTCACTCCGGTGTACCTCTATTTTGGAATGATGTCAGTTATTCCGGTGTACTTTCATTCCGAAATGATAATCACTCCAGTGTACTTTCATTCTTGAGTGATCATCATTCTAGTGTATTTTCTTCCGAAGTGATATCAACTATTTCGGTTTACTTTACTTTCCGGAGTGATGCCAGTCACTCCGGTGTACTTTCATTATGGAGTAATATCAGTCATTCCGGTATATATTCATTCCGGAGAAATATCAGTAACTCTGATATATTTTCATTATGGAGCGGTCATCACTCCGGTTTAATTTCATTCCGGAGTGATATTCACTCTGGATTATATCAATTTCGAAGTTATGTCAGTAATTTCAGTATACTTTCTTTCCAGATTGATGTCAGTCACTATAGTGTATTTTCATTCCGGAGTGATGTTAGTGACTCCAGTGTACTTCAATTCTGGAGTGAGGTCAGTCACTTCAATGTACTTCCATTTTTGAGTAAGACTAGTCATTTTGTTGTACTTCCATTCCGGATAGATCATCACTTGGGTGTACATCTATTTCTGAGTGATGTCAGTCACTCCAGTGTACTTTTTCCCCAGAATGATGAAAGTCATTATGGTGTACTTGTCACTCCGGTGCACTTTCTTCCTGGAGTGTTGTTAGGCACTACCGTGTATTTCAATTCTGGAGCGAGGCCGGTTACTCTAGTGTACTTTCCAATATGAGGTGATAATTATTCCGTTTTACATCCATTCTGGAGTGATATCAGTCACTTTGGTATTCTTTCAGTGTAGAGTGATGCTAGTAACACCAGTGTACTTTCATTCCAAAGTTGTAATATCCTGAGTTTTTCGGAACAGTGCGGGAAGATTTCCGAATAAAAAGTTAAGGATTTGGAATGAGATTCTATTTGAAAATAAGGGCTTTTGTATTGAAAATTAGATCGGAACGTTTTAAAGTGAAGCTTTATCGAGTTAGAAAACGCGTGATTTCGAGATTCGGTTACGCGATTTCTGTTTATATCGTTATACACGTAAAAGTTACTTGTTTTGCCTATAAAAATAGCAAAAGAACTCTAATTGAGCTGATTCTTTAACCATCGGACTAATTTTTCCGAGACGAACAACTTTCATGGTGAACACTTTTCAAAATTTATAACAAAAATACTTCCCGTGAAAGTCCCATGGTAGGGACCTGATTGTAATTTCGCGGGGTCATATTATAATTTTCGAAAAATATTCTATATATACCTCAAAGTTTCATGTAATTGTGAAAATTGCATAAGCTTCTCACATCTTACACATGCACCCTCATTCTCAAAATGTGCCTTGAAAGGAACTAATCGCGCCAACGGTCTGCCGGCCATCGCTGGCCTGCGTGACCGGTTAAAGGGGTGCGCCAACCATCTCTCCGCCTTGTGGTGACCGAAGGCAGCCTCGGATCACCGTAGAATGGCGAAAAATGAGAGAGACACGCACATAAGTGAGTTTGTCGATCTCGACTCCTCGCTTTGTTTCACAACCCGAGCCACTCGTAAAATCGAAGCTCTCGGAGAGTAATACAAGTTGGCGGTAATGGATCTTTCATTCTGTGTATGATTGCCCGTAAAACGAGCGAGAAAGCTTTGGTGAATAGTGATTCAAAAGTGAACAGTAGCTCCGATTGGAATTTCATCAATTCCAACGCGTTCTCAAGATCGTTTGGAGTCTATATATGCCCTCGAAATCTCGGTAAGACCTCCCAGTAAAAACTCGCTAATTTCAAGTTTTCCGTTAAATATTCGGATGTTCGCAATAGCTTTGTAGAGTAGCGTAATTGTATGAATTGAATTGTTTGAACATGAGCATATTGAATTTGGTAGAATCAGGGTAAAAACAGAACGGATTGGATCGATCTGATAGATTATGAAAGTTTCTGGTAAAAGTAAGTTAATGTGTATTGATGTTTTCCTAAGTGTAATGATAAATATGAGATATATATGATGATTCGATAATGTTTAGAAAAATTCGTGCAAGTTCGGAGGGTTCGAGACCATTCAATGGCGTTTGTGGAAACTTCTTCGGAAGATTTTCCAAAAATACATAAACCGAGGATTCAAGTTAACTAGTTACATGAATTGTTTTGTAATGATGTTTTAAGATTAATAGAATTGAAAACATTGAAATCGGACTTCATATGATTGTCCTGGATGTTAGGGATATGCCCTATACCCAACTTGTGGATGTGCTATATGTACATGTATTTGTAATATTTTCATTAATTAATAAAATGACAATCTTTATTATACGTGTCTTACATAACTTATATGAATCATCAACACTGTAATAAAGCCCTTGGAGTAATAAGACGATGGCTTCCACGCCTTATGAGAATCATTACTCTTAAATGTTCATAGTCATAGTTTTGTGAATAATCTGGGCGTTCACAAAACAGAGAGACTAGCATGATGATATGATCTGCCCTTAAGTGGGCTAGCCGATCTTATAGGCTACTAGCGGAGATCCGTCCGCTTGGTATATCACATGGATGTATGAGTTGCTCGTGTCCATCAAACTGACCGCCGAAATTTTTCATATGGAGTGTTTATCCCATATGTCTGTGAGAACTTTCATGTATCGATTATATGACTAGTCCTTAGACTTGAGGTCTTTACAATCTTATGTGTGGATCAAATAACTTTGACATTTTCCTTCCCCGGTTCAAAAGATCTAGTCATAAGGGTATGATTGGGTCATTTGTTGAAAAACATGAAGTTTGTAAAGATACAACAGATAATCGCCACTATCTCGAATAATATTTTCTTATAAGAGTAGTATTCCAGTTCGCGGGTTGATATGTGTGATCAGTGTTTGAGACTGTGGCCACAGCGGAAGAATCATGTGAGATTCTTAGGTTAGCACAATTCATGACACTATCAACATCATACCTTTGACCATATGAGTAGACACTTTCTGTACCCTATGTCAATTGGTAGGGATACAGTGAGGCGAGGGACCGTATCATATGTAAATCGCATACAGAATGAGTATATATATCTTTCCTTCTCATTTGGGGGCCTTGGCATGTTGCTAGATGTCAACCTTGGTCATTGAAATCGAACGACCATCTGATCGGAGGATAATTTATGTTCGATTAAATTATCACGATTCATTTCATATCCAACTTGAGGGGAACCCAAAAGGTCACACACAACAAAGTCGAAATCAATGGTTAACAGTGCACAGTACAAATATAACAGCATATATGATTACTGTAGGAATTGTTCATAAATGGTTCAATGTGTTTAATTATTGAACAGATCCTTTATGAGGTTCCATAGTGGCTTAGGGATTGGTGAAGGACGATGGGGGCACTTTGGGAATTGGAATTAAAAAAAATTACTATTCACATGAATAGTAAAAAAAATTTTGTTATTTGTTTTGAATTCCAATTCGGCACAAACTCTTATTAGGGTTTTATAATCTCATTAAACCACTAAATTAAGATCCAATGGCTAAGATTAAATTAGCTTTTATCCCACATCAGATTCTTAATTAATTTTTTTGTCTTTAGAGCACTATATAAATCCAAAGAATTCTTCACAAATTTTTACACCAAAACCTTTCATATATTGGGTTTATATAAGTGAGCAACTCTAAAATTAAGAGTAAGCCACTGATTTTGAGGATCCTTAAGTCTAATTGACTAGAGGAACCTCGAGTTAAAAGTTTTGAGGTATTTGTCTAGGCTAGCACCAAGGGCAAAATACCCGTGCACTCAAGGCGTAGTCTTGCCATTGAGTTCTGTCTTTGGTCTGTGCATATTTTGAGGCCACACACTTGGGTGACTCTTTGGAACGTGGAAGAGCTTGCTGAGTTCGAGAAAAGCTTGTAGATTGGAGGGAGGACTGAAAGAGTCTTCGGTTCAAGTAAGTCTTTTTCTTTTTTTATTTTAATTAGAGTTCTTATGATAGTTAGCATGTTTAGGTTTATGTTCTTTGCATGTTTTATGAGTTTTATGCTTAGAATATATAATAACATGTCTAGGCTTGTAGAATAATCAAAATAAATGAGCCTTGGGCAAAGTGAAAGTGGCATAATAATTTTAATTTTCCGCTGCGCACTCGCGGCCGCTTCCCAACACTGGAAAGATCCGAATTTTTTCAAAGTTAAGTCAAGGATTCTCTAAAGTCGCGATTCTGACAGCTTTTCATCATTTGTTTTGACAGATTTGACTAGAACCGTGAGCGGTCGCGAAGCTAGGTAAGTAACCCATGTGATGAGAACTTGAATTGGTTAATTTGGATTTTAAATATATATATATGATTGACATGTTAGGTTAAAAAGAGGATATTTAAGAGGTGATTTTGAGTACGGAGTTCAAGATTACGTATGGTTAATATAATCAACCACCACAGGTATGGATTTTTATAATGCTATGATATGAAGTGAAATATTTGATGAGGTTGATATCTATTGATGTTTGTAAATATATAAGTATGTAATAGTATGTATATGTATATATAAATGAACAAGTATATATTTATACATTGGTTTACGTATTTGTATATGTATGTGATGGCAAGCTATGGACAATTTGAGTATATGAGATCGGTAAAGAGAACAAGTTATGATTTCTGAATTTGTATTAGCACGTGTAGATGTGCATCATTGGAATAAGTTTGTTGTTGACTAATGCATATGATTTAGCTGTATAAAGGTTGAGTTGGTATGAGTTAAGCCTTTCTTGAGTGATAGAAGTATGTGATTGATATGATACATATATGAATAGAAATGTATATTTAGTAAGATACTGTATCAATACTTCAAATAAGAATTCTAAATCGTGTATGTTTGATTGATAAGTAAAAGATATGAGGACTGTAAAAAACTATGGTATCTGAATTCAAAGTAAAGTGTATATTCATATGTTTGATGTATATACGTATGTGTATGACTATTCTGATGATAAAGCAGTGTTTGTCATGTATATGCTTGTGTATGAGAAATCGTGCGATGAGTTTGTGTTACATGATATGTGTGCATTTGTGTGTTTGTTTGATAATTTCGTGGTGTAGTAGCTGAGCTGATTAGAAATCCATTCGGACAACATTCATCTCATATATATTCTAAAATAGGTAATGAGCCTCGTATAGCAATGCTTGTGTAAGCCATCATGTATGTTTGTGTTGTTTGGGTTATGTGTGTTCTTTGATGTGTTGACTGTTATGTATGCTTCGTTGCTAGTTTCACGTTGAATGTATATATGCCTGAGTATATATATGTGTATGATAGATCTCGTGATATGCATGGACTGTGTATGCTTTCATGCATTGAATGAATGACTTGAGAACTGGTGTGAGTATAAGATGTTATAAAGTATGTTTGCCAAGTGTATTATTTTATGTACGTATATTATGAAAGAGACTGATGGTGTTTGCAAGCTTCTGGTATTAGACGTGTCTCCAAGTGAGAATTATGGAATTTTATTTGCATCAATGTATGAGAAATGAGCTATGATATGTGTGAATGCATATAAATCACGAATGTGAAGTTATCGTAAGGCTGTCGGAATTGAAGAAAGTTAGCATCGAATTGAAGAATGTTTTGAATTGAAAAAAGTATGTTTTTTTTTTATCAATTTGATGATATTTCAAATATGCTTGATCGTAATAAAGTATAAGAAATCTGACCCAACGTCTCATATGATGGAAATGGTTTCGATGTGAAATGACATACTCTGTGATATTTGAATTGATGCCTTGTGTGCTTTAGATATTTGGATAATAGACCGGCATGTATATAAATATGTAGATATGAGAATTTGGCATGGGTAAAGTATAAAGGATAATAAAAAGTTGACAACTTTGAACACATAATAACTTAGTAATTCTGAAAAACTTCTAATGTGTTTAACTTATATGTTTGTTTGTAGTATGAGCATGGTTAGTTACTGAGTTTTATAACTCACACCAAACCAGTTTGTAGTTTTGTAAGTTGGCTCCATACAAGTCAATATCAGCTTTGGAAGCTATGCTCAAGACGCAGATCACCCAAGTTGCAGTCATCCTCGCAAGTGTCATGGGAAAAGTTTTAGAGGTTTAGGATTTGTGATTAATATATTATTTGTCATGCTGAGCATGATGTTTGTATTTATTTAAGTAAAAGTTTTGATTGCTTATGATATTGTAGGCACAGAGCCGTTGAGTGTTGATGGATGATGTGGGCACACCTTAAGTGTTAATTTTGATGTGTTTTGTGTGGATCTGATGTCCTTTTGTATATTTGATGTTTTCTTAGGTTTCTTTTTATGCTGGACTGTGATCTAGTTTGTCCAGTTTTATGATACATCATGTCCGATTTTCTGTAAATTTGGAGGTTTATGAAGATGGGTTATTCATGTCTCCTGCTGGTAGCATCCTACCTCCGGCGGGGTGTTACAAGAGTGATGTAAGTCACTCTAGTGTACTTCCATTCCAGAGTGAGGTTAGTCACCCCAGTGTATTTCCATTTCAGAGTGAGTCCAGTCACTCTGTTGTATTTCCATTCCAGAGTGATCATCACTGCGGTGTACATCCATTCTGGAGTGATGTCAGTCACTCAGGTGTACTTTTAACCTAGAGTGATGCCAGTCACTCCGGCGTACTTGACACTCTGGTGTAATTTCTTCCCGGAGTGATGTTAGGTACTTCTATGTACTTTCATTTTGGAGTGAAGTCAGTCACTCCGATGTACTTCCAATCTGGGGTGATTATTACTCCATTGTACAACCATTCCATGTTGGGATATATGCCATATAGCTTCATGTAATGTAAACGAAATTATTTTTTATGAAATAAAATATGCATTATACATTTATCAAAGTGTTTGATTTAAATCGCATATTGTAAATTATTTTGTTTACCCTTGATTACCCATATGCCTTCAGACTTACTGTATGAGTGTCATTCACAAGAGGATTTATGTCTGAAGTTAGTTCATAGAGAGCAAACAAACTGGGTACTTTGTTTGTGGATTTTCTATAGTTGCGGTCCATTCTATAATTGTCTGGCGACCTTGATACGGGATCGTATATGTGGTGATATGAGAATGTAGGCACCTTATATGATGTGATCATATAGGACTAGACCCAGATATAAATGAATTTCTTATAATATTCGTTAAATAAAGAAATTCATTTCAATATACTAGATATGGTCATATAATGATTGATTCGAATCCTGAGTGTACTGCGAACCCCTGCATGGCAGACTATGTCTTTTGATTTACAAAGGTGAGGTTGGTGCAGCAATCCCGTCCAGTAGCTACGTACTTTGGGGATATGATTTGGTGTGTAGCTGGGGACGTTTTACATAAATATGGAGTTCAGTCTTTCTTGCGACAAGTAGATGAGTATCTTCCTTAAGGGTTGATTCGGTGCTTGAACGATTAGAGCACTCAAGTCTTTCTATTACGAATAGAAAGATTAATATTCATAATAGTTATAAATATATTTCTCATTAGAGAATCAATGAACGGTACTTAAGGTAGAAATAATTAGAGAATGAGATACTCGTGAATGGTCAATCCGTATGCAATGACTATATCGATGCACACCGATGTAGTTCGACTTATATTATCCATCTACAGCAACGAAGTGCAACTTCAGGTTTTTAATGGAATAACCCGAAGTTACAAATTCAGAATATTTAGTTAACAAGTTTAATTATTATTCCATGATTATTGGGGCTCGGAACTGTAGCAAATTAAATATAATTGGATAGTCCAATTATATACTCACATACATATATTATTATTAATGAGATTAATAATATATTTTGTCACACATGTAACTTTATATTATATTTAATATAAGATTTTTATTAAAAAAAATGATTATGAGATAATCATTTAATTTAATGTATATATATATTAAATTATTTGATATATCGTTTATTGTAATGATGAATTTTTCAAAATATGATTTGTAAAAATTCAACATTTCATTAATATTTTTTACACCTTTTCAACATAACATTTAATTGGCATTATGATTACAATTAATAAGTTCGTTGTTGTAAATGTTAGGAGTAGAAAATATGGGTGGTTGAATTTATGAGATAAATATGCTTAGGTTTTTTGTTTAACATTAACCCTAAGTATATTAAGAAAAAATAAGTTTTTTCTTTATATACTTAGGGTTAATGTTAAACAAAAAACCTTTTTTCTTTATAAGATTTGATTCTTGAAAAACCTAGCCACTTTTGTTCTTATTTTTCTCTCATTTGTTGAAAGAAAAAGAAGAAGAACAAAAGAGAAACGAAAAATTCTGGTGTGACAAATCTTAACTCAATCTCTAAAGTGTTTAGGGAGTTGGTTTCAAAACCTTGTTTGAATCTGTAAACAGTTTAGGGATTTGGTTTTGTAAGTGAAGCCCACACTTCCTTTTATTGGTAGCGAGACATAGCTCAGAAGATCATTCGGAGTTGGAACAAACTTACTTCTTCTTTCTTTTCTCTATACACATGGTAGGTTTTGTGTTTGGAGCTTGGATATAGCATCAAGATAGCACTCAAGACAGCACACAAACTTTCAGGAAGAAGCCAGCGCGTCATGACACGCAAATGAATAAAATCCAGACAAAAACTTTCAGGCTCTGCGTGTAATGACGGTAGCGCTATCGCGTCGCGACACGTAGACAAGCGAGTCACAACGTCAACTCTTTTGCGTCGTGATACACTCGAGAACCATAACTAGATAGTAAGCTTTGACATCGAGAGTCGCGACGTAAATCTCCAAGTGTCGCGATGCGGAAATTAAACACAAAATAGCTTGGTTCACCTCATGCACGGGAGCTGTTCGGGAGATGTTCTGGGAATGGAATATTGTTAAAAACAGAAGCACAACATCAGACCAGGGGCTGGTCAGATCTGGTTAAGAGAGGGAGAGAGCAGAAATAATTTCAAGGTCGATCCCAGTGCCTAAGGCATTTCCACTGCACGAGGGAAAATATTTCCTACAATTGGTATCAGTAAGAGGTTGAAAAGTATTCTTAACCCATCTATTTTTAATTAAAAGTTTCAATTTTTAATGGTTCATATGAGATATAAATTGTTGGTATGCATGTTGTGATGAGTAGGAACATTTTAATGTTCATGTAATGAATGTTTTTTTTAGATTCATGTGATGAATGTATTGCATTAGTCGTAAATTTTTCCGGATCTTATTTTTGTGTTATTTTTAGTTTTGGGAATGAAAGGTCATAAGGCCAAATTTTTACAAGTGTTGTAAATTTATTTCCTATGTAAAAATTTCAAGTTGTAACTTGCTATGTATTTTGGAGTGCCGATGCCGCCAAATGTCTCAACACCACTCCTTGGAGCGAGACTTAAAGACCAATTGATGCCTTGAGATATTTTGTACTAATTAGATTATATAGGACTAGACCCAGATAGAAATGAATTTCTTATACTATATGTTAAATGAAGAAATTCATTTCAATATACAAGATGGTCATAAATGGATTAATTTGAATCCTGAGTGTACTGTGAACTCCTGCATGACAGGCTATGTCATTTGATTTACAAAAGTGAGGTTGGTGCAGCAATCCCGACCAATAGCTACGTACTTTGGGGACATGATTTGATGTGTAGCTGGGGACGTTTTACATAGATATGGAGTTCACTCCTTATGAGAAGTAGAAGAGTATCTTCCTTAAGAGTTGATTAGGTACTTAAACGATTAGAGCGCTCAAGTCTTTTTCTTATGAATAGAAAGATTAATATTCATAATAATTATGAATAAATTGTTCATTAGAGAATTAATGGTACTTAAAGTAAAAATAATTAGAAGGGCATAACATACATTTTGACCCGATTCTAATTATGAGATACTCGTGAAGGGTCAATCTTTATGCAATGACTATATCGATGGACACCGACGTAGTTCGACTTATATTATCCATCTATAGTAACGAGACTGCAACTTCAATTTTTTTTGTGTAATAACCCGAATTTAATAAATTGGAATATTTAGTTAAAGCGTTTAATTAATATTTCGGGATTATTGGAGCTCGGAACCGTAGGTCCATTTGGTCCCCGTTCTAGTTCGATATACTGTAGCATATTAAATATAATTGGATAGTCCAATTATATACTCATATATATATATATATATATATATATATATATATATTATTGATGAGATTAATAATATATTTTGGCACACATGTAATTTTATATTATATTTAATATAAATCTTTTATTAAATAAAAGATTATGAGATAATAATTTAATATGTATATATTAAATTATTTGATATATCATTTATTGTAATGATGAATTTTTCAAATATGATTTGTAAAAATTCAACATTTCATTAATATTGTTTACACCTTGTCAACATAATATTTAATTTTCATTATGATGAAAATTAATAAGTTGGTTGTTGTAAATATTAGGTGTAGAAAATAGAAGTTGTTGAATTTATGAGATAAATATGCTTAGGTTTTTTGTTTAACATTAACCCTAAGTATATAAAAAAATAAATTTTTTATTTATAAAATTTGATTCTTGAAAAACCTAGCCACCTTTCTTTTTATTTTTCTCACAAGTGTTGAAAGAAAAACAAGAAGAATAAAAGAGAAAAAAATTTTGGTGTGACATATCTTAACTCAATCTCTAAAGTGTTTAGGGAGTTGGTTTCAATCGATATGAACTATTTAAGATTAATATGAAGTATTAAGCCGAACCAAATCGGTGTCCATCGATATAGTCACTACATACGAATTAACCTTTCACGAGTATCACGTAATTAGAGCTGGGTTATAATGTCTGTTATACCCCTCTAATTATTTATATCTTAAGTACCATTGATTCTCTAATGAACGATTTATTCATAACCATTATGAATTTTAATCTTTCTATTTGTAATAAAAGACTTGAGTGCTCAAACCGTTCAAGTACCGAATCAACCCTTAAGGAAGATACTCCTCTACTTTTCGCAAGAAGGAGTGAACTCCATATCTATGTAAAACGTTCACAGCTACACAACAGACCATGCGCCCAAAGTACGTAGCTATTAGTCGGGACTGCTACACCACCCTCACATTTGTAAATCAAAGGACATAGCCTGCCTTGCAAGAGTTCGTAGTACACTCAAGATTAAGATCAATCCATATATGACCATCTAGTAGATCGAAATGACTTTGTTTGTTTAACGGATATTATAAGAATGTCATTTTCATCTGGGTCCAGTCCCATATGATCACATCATACAAGGTGCCTCTATTCTCATGTCTGTACATGGACGATCCCGGATCAAGATCGTCATATAAATATAAAATGGACCGCAACTATAGATAAACCACAAACAAAGTACCCATTTTTTTGCTCTCTATGGACTATTTAAGATTACTAACTTCAGTCTTAAATCCTCTTGTGTATAACACTCATACACTAAGTCTGAAGGCACATAAGTAATCTAGGGTATTCAAGATAATTTATAATATGTGAAAATTAAATAAACACTTTGATAAATGAATAATGCATCATTTTATTTCAAAATATATATAAAGCCGTTTACATTACATGCAGCTCTAGGGCATACATCCCAACAGTACATTCATTCCAGAGTAATGTCAGTCATTTTGGTGTACATTCATTCAGGAGTAATGCCAGTCACTCTGGTGTATATTTATACCAGAGAAATGTTAGTCACTTCGGTGTACTTTCATTCTAAAGTGATCATCACTCCGGTGTAGATCCATTACGGAGTGATGTTACTCATTTTGGTATACTTTCATTTCAGTGTACATCTGAATAGTATTTAGTAATCGGGTCGTAACCTTTTCATACGACCTTCGATTTTATGAATTTTATATCTTCGGAAAGCTTAGACCGAGATAACAACTTTCATATTTGATATTTTTCCAAATTCGAACCCGAAATAGGTCAAAAATCATAAATTTCGTGACTGCTACAGTAATTTCAGGAATAGACTAGAAAAAAAGGTGAGGTGGCACAATACAAACCACTCATTCCATTAGAAAATCAGCCCCACTTTGTCTATAAATAGCCCACTATTCACTCTCTACCTCACACATCAAAAAACGTAGAGAGTAAAAAGGGATGAAGAAATTTTATTTTCTCATTTTTAGCTTCAATTCAAGAGTATTTTTGATCCATCCTAGCATGTTTAAAAGCTTAGTAAGTTTCCTTTCTCTTTTCCTCTCCTCATTTTTCAGTTTTAAGCTTGAAAACGGAAAGCCCCATTTCGCATATAGCATACCCTAGCCATGGGTATTGTTATATTTGGTATTAATAAGTTGTTGGCATGTATTTTGATAAGTGTCATGAAAATATTAGCATTTAATGAGGTTTATATGTGTGTATATATATTGAGAAATTTATGGTTGAGGATTTAATGATTCTAGATGATGGTTGGTATATGGGTGGTGGTATGAGATGAGTTTTGAAGTTGGAGAAGTGCCTATGTGTTGGTCTGGATTAGAGGTGTGAGGATTGCTTGAGTATGGCATTGAGAAATGGAAACTAGGCCCTGAGAATGGATTAGCGTAGTGACGCGAAGCATTCAGTGTCACGACATGTGGAAAACAGAAGCCTTGTTTCAGCTCTGATCTAGTTCGCATCGCGATGTGAAGAGTCCAACATCGCGACTCGATACAGAGCATGTCCTATGCCTGATTCTGTATTCATGTGCGTCGCGACGCGCCAGACCCGGCATCGTGACGCAAGGCAAAAAAAAAATTCGCATTTCATTTTCAACCTTAAAGGTTAAAGACCACCCTAGGGGTTTTGTATCATATAATATATACACATTATGACACGTTGTACTTATTATACATCATGAGATAATTATAGAGTAGCTGAATTAAGAAACTTAATTTAGTTCCAAAGCATATCCCAAGATTCATAGTCTAACCAAGTTACCGATTATAGATCCTCGCAGGAACCGCAATTTCATTCAACGAGTGGCATAGCACCAGCCAGATTCCAAATATGTGAGCGGACACTTTTCTTTTAAGTTGACTTTCATTATGTTATTGTTCATATTAGACTTGCTTTTTGCTTTTTGGGCATTAGCCAAGTTCACTATAAGTTATATTTTGTCTAGCATGTTTTGAGAAATGGTTTAGAAAAGAAATATTTTCAAAGCATAAGTTTTATGTTTTCGAGGCATGGGGGAAAAACACATCTCAGTATATAACTTGATTCAGATATGGAATTGACGGAGAACACATGTGCACATGTAGAGGACTGGGGGGACGACGATACGTAACGCCCCCAGATCCTGTTCATGACTATAGATGACAAATGCCCATATATCCTAGTTTCAGAGCTTGGAGGGTAGCATAGATCTGCACCCTAGTTCTAGTTCAGTGGCTTGGGGGATGGCGGTACGTAACGCCACATGACCACTAGTTTCAGGGACATGTAATGGTATGATTTGGTAGACGACGATACATAACGCCCCAATGCCATGGATTTGCACTCCTAGCTATAGTTAGGCGTATGTGGTATACTCATTTTGGTAGATCCATTACCAAAATGAAGTTATAGTTAGGCGTATTCCGGTGTAGATCCATTACGGAGTGATGTTACTCATTTTGGTATACTTTCATTTCAGTGTACATCTGAATAGTATTTAGTAATCGGGTCGTAACCTTTTCATACGACCTTCGATTTTATGAATTTTATATCTTCGGAAAGCTTAGACCGAGAATAACAACTTTCATATTTGATATTTTCCAAATTCGAACCCGAAATAGGTCAAAAATCATAAATTTCGTGACTGCTACAGTAATTTCAAGAATAGACTAGAAAAAAAAAGGTGAGGTGGCACAATAAAAACCACTCATTCCATTAGAAAATCAGCCCCACTTTGTCTATAAATAGCCCACTATTCACTCTCTACCTCACACATCAAAAAACGTAGAGAGTAAAAAGGGATGAAGAAATTTTATTTTCTCATTTTAGCTTCAATTCAAGAGTATTTTGATCCATCCTAGCATGTTTAAAAGCTAGTAAGTTTCCTTTCTCTTTTCCTCTCCCCATTTTTCAGTTTTAAGCTTGAAAACGGAAAGCCCCATTTCGCATATAGCATACCCTAGCCATGGGTATTGTTATATTTGGTATTAATAAGTTGTTGGCATGTATTTTGATAAGTGTCATGAAAATAGTAGCATTTATTGAGGTTTATATGTGTGTATATATATTGAGAAATTTATGGTTGAGGATTTAATGATTCTAGATGATGGTTGGTATATGGGTGGTGGTATGAGATGAGTTTTGAAGTTGGAGAATTGCCTATGTGTTGGTCTGGATTAGAGGTGTGAGGATTGCTTGAGTATGGCATTGAGAAATGGGAACTAGGCCCTGAGAATGGATTAGCGTCGTGACGCGAAGCATTCAGTGTCACGACGCATGGAAAACAGAAGCCTTGTTTCAGCTCTAATCTAGTTCGCATCGCGATGTGAAGAGTCCAACATCGCGACTCGATACAGAGCATGTCCTATGCCTGATTCTGTATTCATGTGCGTCGCGACGCGCCAGACCGGCATCGTGACGCAAGGCAGAAAAAAAAATTAGTATTTCATTTTCAACCTTAAAGGTTAAAGACCACCCTAGGGGTTTTGTATCATATAATATATACACATTATGACACGTTGTACTTATTATACATCATGAGATAATTATAGAGTAGCTGAATTAAGAAACTTAATTTAGTTCCAAAATATATCCCAAGATTCATAGTCTAACCAAGTTACCGATTATAGATCCTCGCAGGAACCGCAATTTCATTCAACGAGTGGCATAGCACCAGCCAGATTCCAAATATGTGAGCGGACACTTTTCTTTTAAGTTGACTTTCATTATGTTATTGTTCATATTAGACTTGCTTTTTTCTTTTTGGGCATTAGCCAAGTTCACTATAAGTTATATTTTGTTTAGCATGTTTTGAGAAATGGTTTAGAAAAGAAATATTTTCAAAGCATGAGTTTTATGTTTTCGAGGCATGGGGGAAAAACACATCTCAGTATATAACTTTATTCAGATATGGAATTGACGGAGAACACATGTGCACATGTAGAGGACTGGGGGGACGACGATACGTAACGCCCCCAGATCCTAGTTCAGGACTATGGATGACAAATGCCCCTATATCCTAGTTTCAGAGCTTGGAGGGTAGCATAGATCTGCACCTAGTTCTAGTTCAGTGGCTTGGGGGATGGCGGTACGTAACGCCACATGACCACTAGTTTCAGGGACATGTAATGGTATGATTTGGTGGACGACGATACATAACGCCCCAATGCCATGGATTTGCACTCCTAGCTATAGTTAGGCGTATGTGGGGACGGCGATACGTAACGCTCCCATGCGTCAAGATTTTCAGAGACATAGATCAATTTTCAGAAATAGTTTTCAGATACAGATTTCAGAGATAGTTTCCAGAGAAAAGTTTTCTAGAAAGGAAAGTTTTCAGAAACATCAGTTTTATAAGAGACTTTCAGAAAAGATAAGTTTTACAAAAGAGTTTTCAGACAAGATTTTCTGGAAATAAGTACAGAATTTTCAGACAAGAAAATAGTTTTCATATAAGAATGTTTCCTTGGAGGACTTTGGTTTTAGAACCAAGCATTTTCATAATAGTATTTCAGTTTTCATTTTAAATTGTCCACTCACTTAGATCGTTCAAACGGTCTAACCCCTACACTCTCAGTTTCTCTGTTTTATAGGTATTCCCGAGGATGAGCTCGAGATGATGGATACTAATGGCAGTCACTAGAGGGTTTGGTCCACCAGGTTGAGTTAGAGTTCAGTTCAGTCAGTGTCAGAAAATGCCATGTATCATATAGTTTGATTAGCAAAGAATACACATGTAATGAGTTATAAATGTTCATTACTAAAATTGAGATGTGTAGTGAATTTGAGTATTTAGTTGAAAAGCAATATGCATTTATGATGTTAAGTTGGGCAACGGTCTCGTGCATGCGTTTATACATAAAATGAGTTTAACATTGTCAGGAAGTAGAGGCTTAGAGGAATAGAACGATCTATTCCCCGCAGGTAGCATCTCTGGATGGGGGATGTTAAAAGGGCCCACGAGCCCATACACCCTAAGGGAAGAAGCCCATACAGCCTAAAAGCTTCCAATAGCCCATACGATTGATAAGAGTTTCAGCAAGATCCTAATCATATTTCTTGGTGTCCATTTCGATAATATCGGGCCAGTCTACGCCCTAGTTCATTCTTAATAAGGAAACTAAGTCTTTGGATTATGACGAACTACCTACAAACACAATGATATAATCCTAATCCTATAGGGATTACACCTAATCCCGAATATCTAAGCACTCATAATTTAACCCTGATTTGACTACCCTTTCCTAAATAGAGTTAGTGTATGACTCTTCCGAGGAACTCTAATCCGACTTGGAGTCTATTTCACAGCCTATAAAAAGATAGGGGGTCTAAGGGATTCATTCATTCAAGCTTTGGCTCTCATACTCGGGTTCTCAAAGTATATATAACTCCATAAACACCAGTTTACCACCCTCACGAAAATCTATGAAGATCCAATTAACTCTAAACCTTGGTCTTCCCTTCTTTTATGCTCGTCTACGTCACTGAATTAAGCATCAGAGTGCCTACGACATCCACCATACCTGTGAGTAGTTACTCCATTCTCACTTTATCTTTATTTTGCGGACCGCTAGTGCCCACATCATATAAATTCTATATTGTAGACCGAATATGAAATTCAGCATCTAAAATTTGACGTCGATCGTGGGGCCTTAGTGATTTATAGCAAGCAAAGATATCTCAATCACACAGACACATGTACATACATTGCTTCCGGTAACGATAACACACTAGACCCTTTGGCTGGACAGTTGGACGCTCTTCAAGAATGGTTGCGAGCATTGGAGGAGGAGAACCTCGCGATACGGAGCACTAACACCAGCCTCCAAAAGTAATTGGAGCATATGACCTCGACCTCTCAACGTCGAGGAACTCAGGACCACCCCAACGGCCCCGTCGTTCGGACCAACCTTTTAAGGGCATTCGACAATGTAGCTGGTGACGACGCACCATCGGACGACCACCCTCAGAGCCGCCATACAACTAACCATATCCCTCATGCAAACCTAACACAACAAGTCACCTCCACCATGCACAAAGAAATGGACGAGTTCAAAGAGGCAATTCACTCCAGCCTACTTGGAGTGAGACTACTAGTAAAAAAAAGTCGAATCGAAATAATTTCGGACACTCATTTCCTAAAAATCATTACTCGCGTAGAGCTCCCACAGAAGTTCACCCCCTAACATAAGGCTTTACGATGGATCCACCGACCCAGACGAGCACGTCGTCCACAACAAGTATAAGATGATGTCAATATCCCTTGCTCCGTATCAATGAAAGGTTGGAATGTGTAGAGGGTTCAGTGAGATGCTAGCAGACTCAACCCTCACTTGGTTCATTAACCTCCCATACCGATGTGTTGGATCATACCAAGAGTTGACAAATACGTTTGTAGAACACTTTGCTGTAGGAAATGATTTCCCACGCGGTGGAAGCGTGTTAGGCACCAGAATTGACCTTGAAAATTTTTCTTCCTTTTTCATCTTCTTAGAAAAACTGTCTAGTCCTTTTGGACTTTTTTTGCTTCTAATTTTGACTATTTTTCCAGCCTCGAAAAGCCACCGAAAAACCTTAGAACAACAGCCCAAAACTAGATTTTTTGCACATGGAACGCGAGCACATTACACACAAAAACAACCTATGTTTTGCGTGAATGAGGGCAGCAATTCAGGTCCAATTTTTTTCACCAAAACAGCCCCACAATACCCTTAAAATAGCCTTTATTGTCTCGAAAGAGATGCACCAAAAAACAACACAAATCACTCCCCGAATGCAAGAAATAGTTGGCGGCAGTGAGCACATTTTTCTACTCACAGCCGTGAGAGTAAAAGAAAGATAAATGAAGTTTTTCGATTTGATTTCCAATGAGTCTTCTGTGCTATGACTTTCAACCAACAAAAACAATAGTGATATTGACTCACCAAAGAAATCTCTAAACACTTTAGAGATTAAAATTATCACAAACTAAATTTTTCTTTTTTTTTTCATATCAACTATTGAGAGAAAAATAAGAAAAAATGTGGCTAGGTTTTTTCAAGTGAGAGTTGACAAAAGAAAAACATATTTTCTTTCTTTTTATACTTAGGGTTTTGGTTATCAAAAATTAAACAAAACCCTAACTCATTTTTCTCCAAAAATTCGCCAGCCTTATTATTTTACAACATCAAAACTTTTTGATAAATGTCATCATAATGACATTAAAGGTATTACTAAATGAAATGATGTAACTACCATTTTTGTATTAATGAATTTTAAAAATATTTATTTCCAAAAATGATATATTAAATAATTTAATATTTACGATCTTTTTTAAAATAATAAATTATTATCTGATAATCAATTAAATAAAATCTTATATTACATTTAACATAAAGTCTCATGTGTGACAAATATATTATTAATCACATTTATAATAATGTATATTTTAGTATATAATTGGACTATCCAATTATATTTAATTTGCTACAATATATCGAGCTAGCACATGGACTAAATGGACCTACAGTTCTGAGCACCAATAATCTCGAAATATTAATTAAACTCTTTAACTAAATATTTTCAATTATTAACTTCTGGTTATTCCACTAAAAATCCAAAGTTGCACTCTTGTTGCTGTAAATAAATAATATAAGCCGAACTACGTTGGTGTCCATCGATATAGTCATTACATACGAATTGACCCTTCACGAGTATCTTATAATTAGGACCGGGTCAAAATTTCTGTTATACCCCTCTAATTATTTTTACCTTAAGTACCATTGATTCTCTAATGAAGGATTTATTCATAACCATCATGAATGTTAATCATTATATTCGTAATAGAAAAACTTGAGCGCTCTAAACGTTCAAGTACTAAATCAACCCTTAAGAAAGATACTCTTTTACTTCTCGCAAGAAGGAATAAATTTCATATCTATGTAAAACATCCCCAGCTACACACCAAATCATGTCCCCAAGGCACGTGCCTATTACTCAGGATTTCTACACCAACCTCACCTTTGTAAATCAAATGACATGGCCTGCCATGCAGTAGTTCGTTGTAACTGAGGATTCAGATCAATCCATATATGACTATCAAGTAGAATGAAATAAATTTCTTTATTTAACGGATATTATAATAAATTCATTTCTATCTGGGTCCCTATATGATCACATCATATAAGGTGCCTCCATTCTCATGTCAGCATATGGACGATCACAGATCAAGATCGCCATACATTTATAGAATAGACCGCAGCTACAGATAAACCATAGTTTGCTCTCTATTGACTATTTTAGTTTACAAACTTCATGCTTAAATATTCTTATGTATGACAATCATACATTAAACCTGAAGACATATAAGTAATCAAGGGTAAACTAGATAATTTACAATATGCGATTTAAATTCAAACAATTGATAAATGAACAATACATATTTTATTTTATAACAAATAATTTCGTTTACTTATTACATGAAGCTCTAAGGCATATGTCCCAACATTTGTAAGCTCCTGCAAGCTTGAGAAGACCACAAACGACCTCAATACAATTCAACAGTGGAAGGGAGAATCTCTAGGAAACTACGTGGCTCGCTTCAACAAGGAAAGAATATCGATATTAGATCTCCACCAGCCAACAGTCATGGAAGCCTTCAAGAATGGACTGCTCGCTGACAGTGGGTTTTATAAGAAGCTAACGAGGTTCTGATGCTATATTATGGACTACGGCTTGGCCCGAGCCCAGATTGAGATTAGGTGAGAATAAGATAAGAGAAACCAAAAACGTGAGGTTTCCACCAGCCACTAGGGAAAGAAAATCTTGAATCCTCCCAAGCGGCCCAAAGACTTTGATGCTAGGCCCCCATAGCCAGTAGACAAGAGGACTCCACGTAGAAGGGAGCATTGACCCCTCAATTAGGATTTCGAGCACCTACCCTCAACTTATAGGATTCAGGATTGGTCATTGCCAAACAGGCCAAGGCTCACAGACTTCAACTTTATTGTGTCTCCCGGTGAATTGGTTTCAGTCCTCAAGAAAATAGGAAATGAAGTAAGATGGCTTGCACGCCCTAGAGACAGATATTCGAAGAAGGATACGAGCAAATGATGTGAGTTCCACCGGGACTATGGGCACATGACAGCAGGACTGCGTCGCCCTAAGGTAGAAGGTCATAGAGCTGCTGAACAAAGGATATCTGAAAGACTTGCTTACAGAGAAAGGCAAGGCTACACTGACTCGAAGGGATGAGAGAGGCGACCGAGAAGAAAGCCCCCAACCACCATCTCCAATTAACAACATCGTGAATCTTATATCAGACGGATCAAAAATAAGCGGCATCCCTTACTTAGTCGTCAAGCGACACGTAAGAGAAGATGTAGCCGGAACATCCCAACTTTTAAGACCGCTCAGATGGGCTTTTTCCAATCTAACCATCAAGTTTACCGATGACATGAGTTCAAGCCAGACGAACCCCTATCATGACGCCCTGGTGATCTCCTTACAAATAGATAGTTTCATGATCAAACGGGTACTGGTGGACTCCAGATCTTCAGCCAACATCATCTTCACCACAACCCTAACTGACATGAGCGTAGAACTAGACATGATCAATCGACGGTCAATAGTGCTGATTGGGTTCAGTGGGGAGCATAATCATATTGGGAGAAATATCACTCCTAGTATACGTTGGAAGGGTCAATAAGCTAACAATGTTTCTGGTCTTGGACTTCCCCTCAGCCTATAACTTGATCATCGATCGCCATGGGTTCATGATGTGAGGGTAGTCTCGTCCACCTTCCACCAAGTGTTGAAGTTCCCCACCAAGTAAGGCATACAAGAGATCAGAGGAGACCAACTTGCCTCAAAGAGTTGCTATCAGACGACCTTGAAGGCCAAGCCTGTTTCAGCATAGCAATTACAGAAAGGCCTTTGTCAGGTCGAATCGAACCAATGTTGTGGCTAGCCAATGTTGTGGTAGTTTGGAAGAAGAATGGGAAATGATGAGTCTGGATCGACTTCACAGATCTGAATAAGGCATGCCCAAAAGACTCATTCCCCTTACCCCATATTGATTCGATGGTCGACGCTACAACCAAACATGAGTTATTGAGCTTCATGAATGCCTACTCAGGCTATAATAAGATCCTTATACATCCAATCGACCAAGAGAAGATGGTCTTCATCACCAACAGAGGGATTTATTGCTACAAGGTAATGTCTTTTCGACTAAAGAACGCTGGGGCTACATACCAGAGCCTTGTCAACAAGATATTTTCCAAAAAGATAGGGAAAAAATGGAAGTGTATGCTTACGATATGTTGGTGAAGTTCTAAAAGTTAAGCAGCACCTAGAGCACTTAGGGTAGGCATTCGAGAAAATGAGGAAATATGACATGAAGTTAATGTTGGAGTAGTTGTGGAACCCTTAGGGTTGGATCAGTGCTCTGCGCAGCAGAAATGGGTCTAACCCATGGATATCAAGTATGGCTGTAATTTTAAATTATTTAATGAAATACTATATTCCATTATGAGTGTATAGGAAAAAACTGGGACTGAATCGGAGTCCGGAAGCTCCAGAACGAGCGAAAATAAAATTGGCGCGCACCAAGGGCGCGACGCAAGTGAAGTACATGCGCTACAGTGCGCGTGCGCACTGTAGCGCCCAGATATGTCTTCTATATTTTTTTTTGTTTTTTTATTTCAAATGCTTCAACTCACTTTCCAGTGAGCTGAAGCAATTAGGGTATTTTACCCTAATTGCTTCTGGTATTCCCTAAACACTTCAAAAATACCCAAAATTAATTTTTAATTTCAAAACCAACATCAACACATGTTAAAGAATAAAAATCAAGTTTTTCAAAATATCAAATATTTTTCCAAAAACATAAGTTTATTCTAAATAAGCATTTGCGTAAATTTTGAATCCAATAGTCAAATCATTTTAGAATCCCAATTAGAAATGTCTCATGAACAATTCTAGTTCACCTAAAGGTGGTCAAGTGAATCTAGAATAGTAGCCATAGCTCTAAGCTTTAATCTAGAGTTCCAAGCTCTTATTAATTGTTCCATGTCCAACATGAACATCTTTGACCTAAATTATAAGCATGTTGTGTTTATACTTCTAAAGTATCCTAACATAATTGATTAGCCTTATTCAACATTAAGCTATGTGATCATGCATCTAATAACAAATAAACATAGCTTAGGTGAAGATCAAACTTTACCTAATAAGCTTGATGCAAGATCCAATCTACCTCTCATTTGTTGAAATTGTTGGAGAACCTCTAAGGTGTGCAAGCTTGACTTCAAGATCCGATATTGTTTCCAATGCTTCCAAGCTTCACTTCAAGATCCAATCTTGATTTCTCCTAGATGAAATGTTGTAGAGACCTCACAAGCTTCTCTAAAAATGTCTCTAACTTAGGCTAATCTCTCTAAGAATTTGTTTATGCTTATTAATTTTCTTGTAATTAAAACATTCCTAAAGCTAGCTATTTATAGCACAACTTAGGCAATTTTTAATTAATAAAAGTTGTAGTCAACTTTTAAGTGGGCTTAATCTAATTTTTCCAAATATGTATAATTAGGTGTGACTAATCTACATTGTCTCCCACTTTAATTTAATCCAATTAAATCAAGCCAAGGATTAGGAAATGGATTAGTTAAATGTTTGCCACATTGATTTAATCCAATTAAATCAAGCCAAAACCACCTATTATTACATACTTACAATTACCATAATATCCTCAAATAGTAGAGATAATTATGATTTTACAATTAAGCCCTTGTGTAATTATTGAATTAATCCATTTAGGTCAAAGTAAATAATCAATGTTATCCAATAACACTTGATTATCTTATTTGATAATTATAATATCGATATTATCTTTTATCAAAATTAATCGGCTACCCAAGTGCTCAACGAGTACACTTCATATTGAGACTCTCTAAGTTCAGACACCTTCGTCATATAAGCATAGCTAATATGTACACAATTCGACCATATTCGAATTTGCGAAGAACATAAATGACCTTTCTGAACTATACAAGTCGAAGTCATCACATATGTTTAACAATCCATCCGTCGTAGTGTTGGACAATTATGACCCATAACATCACTATTTGTAAAAGACATGGTGTTTTTGTACAAATTAACTATGTGACAAAGGAAATATCTCTTTTATCATTTTGTAATTGGATTACTTGGATATTGTAGACAACAGAATCTGGGCGACGCTGTTCGAGGCTCACGGCCTAGTTGGGAGTACGAAATAACATGGAGTCGCCACCCGGTGTGAATCGGGACAAAGATTTAAGGCCGCACTCACCCCTCGCAAGGGAAGACCTCAAACCGTTGGGTTCGGAATGGTCCCTTACTTATGTCACTTGTGATGATATGATTTGTGCAATAAACTAACCGAATCTATTCAACATTCATGCTCAAGGGTACTTAGATCTAACATGCTTTCATCCAAATAACTCCACGCAATATAACACAACGAGCATATTGAACCATTAACCAAAGTAAACAAAAACTAATTAAACATAAACATAAACTAAACGAAACATCATGCATAAAGAATGAAGAAAAAACATGCCTAAATAACAGAATCATGCTTTGAAAATTAAATAACAAGACTAAATTAACTCATGCTTAAAATAATAAATAAACGGCCTAGAACTATGACATGCTCAAATAAAAATTTGGATGAGACGAGATATGTATATCTTAAGTGGTACGTGGCGTTGTATCCTGAGTGCAGACCGCAATACCGTCCATTCGGAATCGGCTACGGAATTTACGTCCGGGTTTCCATCCAATATACCACAAAAGGGAACACATATCCCGCTCATCCAACAATCACATCATGCTTCAAACGACTCTCATGCAATTATATATCAAAATAAATAAAACAACAATAAAGAAGATAAGTAGAAAGGTGCCCTCAGGTCTAACCTCTTTTGTCGTCTATGAAAGGGCGTTACACGTCCGTTGGAAGGGTGAATGATCCGCTACTCTTTTAGTTCACCAACTCAACGTCTTTCCTAACTGTTTTGCTGTTCGGGCTGCTGTTTCAAGTCCGTTTGCTGCTGTTTCGCTGCTACGTTTCAGGTCACTGTCTTGATGGTTTAGCGGACTGTTTTGGGTGATTTTGAAGGCTTAGGGAGGTGCGTTTGTGGGGATTTTTTAGGGAAACTTTATGGAGGTTTTTGGGGGGCTTTCTAGGTGATTTTAGGGCTATTTTTCTGGCTAAAGCCGCAGCAAGAACTGACCAGAACAGTGAGCTAAACTCAGCAGTTCACTGGTGCAGTGGGGTGTTTTCAGGGACTGTTTTGGGGCTGCGAATGGGGCTGTGTTTGGAGGGTGTTTAGTGCGACTTTAGGGCTGTGAATAAGGTTTATTTGAGGGTGTTTTAGGGCTGTAAATGGGGGCTGGAACTCGGCAATGGAGGGTTAAGTTTAGGGCTTGGGCGTGAAGGGTTTGTTGTGATGGAGGGAAGGTGCGGCAATAGAGGCTATTGGATCTTGAAGGTGCGGCAATGGAGGCTTCGGGGGCTGCTTGGGCGTGCAATGGAGGCTTAAGAGAGTGCTTTAGGCGTGTGAGAGAGATGTATATGTGCTAGGCTTGTGAATGGGAGTGAAGGCCTCTTTTTATAGGTAAAGAGAGAAGACTTTCCTAATTTGAGTAGGAGAGAATCTCCTAATTGGTTTCTAATAAGGAATAGATCTCCTAATTTGGATTTGTGATTGGATTTGATTTGGTAGGGATTTGATTTGATTTCTTTTATTTAGGTAAGGATTTTATTTGATTTGAACATGTGATTAATATCTATTTACCTAAATAAGGAGCATATGGGCGTGAATCACATCTTTGGGCATTGACTTGGTTTGACTTGGGGGCTTGGGTATTTTGGGTTGGTCTTGTGTTTGGTAAATGGTTTATGGGGTCTTGGGCCTAAGATAAGCTTCGAAACGGAAGTCCAACAAGCAGCCGAAGCTAAACAACTCAGATAAAATCCAACAAAATTCTATTTTCCAACTTTACCCTTCCAACATCTGTTTCCTGCGGTTTTCATGACAAAATGGGTAGTTGTCTCCATACGAGACTCATCATCGGGCTGATATGCAAAAATGCAATGCCTACAGTCACCCCCATTTTGATGGGACTTGTGCAGTGTGTGACAATGACAATCCTATCAAAGTACGTGCAATGCATTTTTACTTACCTGGCTCGCCAGCTGCCACTTGGCTTGTCGTGCTGTGTTGAGTTGATGTGATGAAGTCCATTCCCGAACTGTCACCGTGTTGTGGTCCATTCCCGAACCGATCTCCATTCCCGGAGTGTTGCTGTGATGTGATTTGATGAAGTCCATTCCCGAACTGTCACCGTGTTGTGGTCCATTCCCGAACCGATCTCCATTCCCGGAGTGTTGCTGTGATATGATGTGATGAAGTCCATTCCCGAACTGTCACCGTGTTGTGGTCCATTACCGAACCGATCTCCATTCCCGGAGTGTTGCTGTGATATGATGTGATGATGAAGTCTATTCCCGAACTGTCACCGTGTTGTGGTCCATTCCCGAACCGATCTCCATTCCCGGAGTGTTGCTGTGTGATGAAGTCCATTCCCGAACTGTCACCGTGTTATGGTCCATTCCCGAACCGATCTCCATTCCTGGAGTGTTGCTGTGATATGATGTGATGAAGTCCATTCCCGAACTGTCACCGTGTTGTGGTCCATTCCCGAACCGATCTCCATTCCCGGAGTGTTGCTGTGATATGATGATGTGATGAAGTCCATTCCCGAACTGTCACCGTGTTGTGGTCCATTCCCGAACCGATCTCCATTCCCGGAGTGCCATTCCCGGCATGCCATTCCCGGCGTGCTCATTCCCGAGCTGTCCATTCCCGGACTATATCTCCATTCTCGGAGTGCCATTCCCGGCGTGCCATTCCCAGCGTGCTCATTCCCGAGCTGTCCATTCCCGGACTATGTCTCCATTCTCGGAGTGCTCATTCCCGAGCTGTCCATTCCCGGACTGTCCATTCCCGGGCTATATCTCCATTCTCGGAGTGCCATTCCCGGCGTGCCATTCCCGCGCGTGCTCATTCCCGAGCTGTCCATTCCCGGACTGTCCATTCCCGGACTATGTCTCCATTCTCGGAGTGCCATTCCCGGCAGAACTGATCTGATGTGATGTGGGCCTCGCCCCCAGAATGCCATACCCGGCAGAAACTGATCTGATGCTATGTGGGCCTTCCCCCCAAAATGCCATACCCGGCAGAAACTGATCTGATGCTATGTGGGCCTCGCCCCCAGAATGCTATATCTGGCAGAACTGATCTGATGTCTTAATACTCGAAGTGTCGTACCTGGCTGATCTGATATCTTCATACCCGGAGTGTCGTACCTGGCAAACTGATCTGATGTCTCCATACCCGGAGTGCCGTACCTGGCAAACTAATCTGATAATGATGTGGGCCTCACCCCCAGAGTGCCATACCCGGCAAGACTGATTCTGATGATGATGCAGTGGGCCCTCGACCCTGGGACGAATCCCGAAACTAGAACTTATGATGCAGTAGGCCCTCGACCCTGGGACGCATCCTGGAACTGCAACAGACAACGGGGTACCTCGACCCTGGGACGTATCCCAATACCGCTGACAATGTGGGTCTCGCCCTCAAACTGATGATGTAGTGGATCCTCGACCCTGGGACGCATCCCGGAACTACGACTGATGATGCAGTGGGCCCTCGACCCTGGGACGCATCACGGAACTGCAACAGACAACGGGGGCACCTCGACCCAATACCGCTGACAAAGTGGGCCTTGCCCTCAAACTGATACTGATATGAGCCTCGCCCCCAGACTGATACTGATATGGGTCTCGCCCCCAGACTGGTACTGATGTGGGCCTCGCCCCCAAAATGATACTGATACGGGCCTCGCCCCCATGCTGATACTGTCGTGGGCCTCGCCCCAAACTGATACTGATATGGGCCTTGCCCCCAGACTGATGCTGATGTGGGCTTCGACCCTAAGATCCATTCCTTGGATTCATTCCAAATTCTGACAACGTGGGCTTCGGCCCTGGGATTAATTCCCTGGATTCATTCCAAATTCTGACGACGTGGGCCTCGACCCTGGGATTCATTCCCTGGATTCATTCCAAATTCTGACGACGTGGGCCTCGGCCCTGAGATTCATTCCCTGGATTCATTCCAAATTCTGACGATATGGGCCTCGGCCCTGGGATTCATTCCAAAACTCTGCTGATGTGGGCCTCGACCCTGGGATTCATTCCCGGATTCTTTCCAAATTTTGACGACGTGGGCCTCGGCCCTGGGATTCATTCCCAAAACTACTGACAATATTGGCCTCGACCCTGGGATTCATTCCCGATGTTGCTGATAATGTGGGCCTCGACCTTGAGTTGATACTGATGTGGGCCTCGCCCCAAACTGATATTGATGTGGGCCTCGCCCCCAGACTGAAACTGATGTGGGTCTTACCCCAAAACTGATACTGACATGGGCCTCGCCCCAAACTGATGTGGGCCTCGCCCCAAACTGATACTGATGTGGGCCTCAACCCCGGGACTCATCCCCAAACGAATACTAATATGGGCCTCGACCCCAAACTGAAACTGATGTGGGCCTAGCCCAGAGTGATACTGATGTGGGCCTCGGCTCTGGGACTCATCCCCAAAACTGCTGCTGATGTGGGCCTCAACTCTGGGACTTATCCCCAAAACTACTACTCATATGTTGCTAATTCTGGTTGTCTTGTCTTTGCCGCTTTCTCTTTTTCTTCTTTGAAACCTGTGAATACAAAACGAAACAAACACAAAAAGAATGCAAAATATGTTACGTGTATGCATGCATGCATGAATGAATTTCCTATTCCATTGGATTAGGTCTTCCGTCAGTTCTCTATGTGATTGCTCAGACTTCTCTCTGGTCTCATGACTCAATATCTTGTTATATCCCTGATTCACGATGTAGTAGACTAGTCCCCCTAGTCTTGGTTTAGCTTTCTGCTCTCCGCTGTTTGTACTTGGTCAAGATGAACCACATGGTGGGGCTTCCATATCATCATACTATATTACATGCTACGAAATAGTCCCAATAGCTACACATATTATCGTCCTCAAAGAATGCCCAGTATTGAAACTAGAGAACCTTCAAAACATTCAATGCAACTCAAATCCAAATCTTTGAATAAATGATCTAAGCCATACTCAAGGTGTGTGTGTGCAAAAGTTCCTTCGCAGATTCATCCTTAAGCAAGCAAACTCAATGATTTCGTTTCAAAAATCAGGATCAATGGGTCAAACCAACCTAGATGTCTCAATTATGCCTGCAGTTGCTTTTCTGTGCACAATGTGGTATGGTTTTCTTTCTCTTTTGTCTCTTTCTTTTCTCTTTTCATTTTGAACTTCATTTTTTTTTCTTTTTTTTCTTTTTTTTTTAACACACCTACCCTTTAAGGTAGCATTTCTCCTCATGGTGGTCCTAATACTCGCCCATGGGTAGCTTCACGCTTATCGGTTATAGGTGGTTCAATTATTTTCTTCAGAGACTTTTCATTCATTTTCAACCATACCACACATCATAAAATAAGCAAATCAAGATAGACATCTAAGCAAACGGTCATTCACCGACCTATAATTTCTTCAACTAGTCACCTTGCCAGTTACTCAGGTTTTCACTGCTAAGAACCTATAGTGGAGTGTTTACGAGTCTGACATAGATCAATCACTCAAAGTATCAGATAAAAGCACATCAAAAGTTTATCGTTTCTAAGATTTCACCTTAAAGCAAACGATTTCATCATTGGACTTATGCCTAACTATTAGGACTACGAACACAATTTTTTTTTTCTTTTTCTCTCTTTTTTTTTTCTTTTTTTTTGAAGGCCCCCTCAATGGTCTTTCTATCCTTACCGTGAGGTTTTCTGTTCCTCAGTTTCCTTTTCCCCGATATCTATGTTTTCTAAACTCTTCTTGACAAGTCTTCTTTTATCCCTTAACCCAACGGATATCTATGATGGCTTTTAAGACACGAGGGTTAACATGATGCATGTATGCATGAGATGCATGGGATGTATGAGACATAATATGCATGGGGTTATCAAAAGCATAAAGGGTAGCCCCAATAGGTCATACAACTATGGTTCACATGTGGGTTTACGGGAGTGTGGACAAAGGCTCTCGTTTGACGAAGGATTACCCACAACTAGGACTCCCCACTCAAGGGTTCAAGCGACCAAGTGAGTGCACCTTTTTTATACCTTACGGTACGTGCCAACGAGTTACGGTGTGTGACTAACTGTCGAATGGATTTCCCGTTGTAGATTCCCCAGAGGGAGGGTGGAGCGAGGCTCTCTTAAGTACCCAAGCCCCTTAGGCTCTTATCGCTTGGTGTCAGGAATAAACAACGAGTCCTCCAAACTTGTCTGTCACAACGAGCTACAAGTGATGATTTATCTAGGTGCCTTCACAGCTTTTCCCCGAAGGGTAGTGAGTGAAGGAAGACACCCAACCATCCCCTAGCTTCAACAAAGCCTTTGATTAACTCCCTCAACCCACTATAGAAATGGTCAACTAATGCACAAATTATACACATCACAAGACATGATTTCGAGGCCGATTCAAAATATCCCCAGTGGAGTCGCCAGACTGTAGAACACAGAATCTGGGCGACGCTGTTCTAGGTTCGCGGCCTAGTTGGGAGTACGAAATAACATGGAGTCGCCACCCGGTGTGAACCGGGACAAAGATTTAAGGCCGCACTCACCCCTCGCAAGGGAAGACCTCAAACTGTTGGGTTCAGAATGGTCCCTTACTTATGTCACTTGTGATTATATGATTTGTGCAATAAACTAACCGAATCTATTCAACATTCATGCTCAAGGGTACTTAGATCTAACATGCTTTCATCCAAATAACTCCACGCAATATAACACAACGAGCATATTGAACCATTAAACCAAAGTAAACAAATAACTAATTAAACATAAACATAAACTAAACGAAACATCATGCATAAAGAATGAAGAAACAACATGCCTAAATAACACAATCATGCTTTGAAAATTAAATAACAAGACTAAATTAACTCATGCTTAAAATAATAAATAAACGACCTAGAACTATGACATGCTCAAATACAAATTTGGATGAGACGAGATATGTATATCTTAAGTGGTATGTGGCGTTGTATCCCGAGTGCAGACCGCAATACCGTCCATTCGGAATCGGCTACGGAATTTACGTCCGGGTTTCCATCCAATATACCACAAAAGGGAACACATATCCCGCTCATCCAACAATCACATCATGCTTCAAACGACTCTCATGCAATTGTATATCAAAATAAATAAAACAACAATAAAGAAGATAAGTAGAAAGGTGCCCTCAGGTCTAACCTCTTTTGTCGTCTAAGAAAGGGCGTTACACGTCCGTTGGAAGGGTGAATGATCCGCTACTCTTTTAGTTCACCAACTCAACGTCTTTCCTCACTGTTTTGCTGTTCGGGCTGCTGTTTCAAGTCCGTTTCGCTGCTGTTTCGCTGCTACGTTTCAGGTCACTGTCTTGATGGTTTAGCGGACTGTTTTGGGTGATTTTGAAGGCTTAGGGAGGTGCGTTTGTGGGGATTTTTTAGGGAAAATTTATGGAGGTTTTTTGGGGGCTTTCTAGGTGATTTCAGGGCTATTTTGCTGGCTAAAGCCGCAGCAAGAACTGACCAGAACAGCGAGCTAAACTCAGCAGTTCACTGGTGTAGTGGGGTGTTTTCAGGGACTGTTTTGGGGCTGCGAATGGGGCTGTGTTTGGAGGGTGTTTAGTGCGACTTTAGGGCTGTGAATAAGGTTTATTTGAGGGTGTTTTAGGGCTGTAAATGGGGGCTAGAACTCGGCAATGGAGGGTTAAGTTTAGGGCTTGGGCGTGAAGGGTGTTGATGATGGAGGGAAGGTGCGGCAATAGAGGCTATTGGATCTTGAAGGTGCGGCAATGGAGGCTTCAGGGGGCTGCTTGGGCGTGCAATGGAGGCTTAAGAGAGTGCTTTAGGCGTGTGAGAGAGATGTATATGTGCTAGGCTTGTGAATGGGAGTGAAAGCCTCTTTTTATAGGCAAAGAGAGAAGACTTTCCTAATTTGAGTAGGAGAGAATCTCCTAATTGGTTTCTAATAAGGAATAGATCTCCTAATTTGGATTTGTGATTGGATTTGATTTGGTAGGGATTTGATTTGATTTCTTTTATTTAGGTAAGGATTTTATTTGATTTGAACATGTGATTAAATATCTATTTACCTAAATAAGGAGCATATGGGCGTGAATCACATCTTTGGGCATTGACTTGGTTTGACTTGGTGGGCTTGGGTATTTTGGGTTTGGTCTTGTGTTTGGTAAATGGTTTATGGGGTCTTGGGCCTAAGATAAGCTTCGAAACGGAAGTCCAACAAGCAGCCGAAGCTAAACAACTCAGATAAAATCCAACAAAATTCTATTTTCCAACTTTACCCTTCTAACATCCGTTTCCCGCGGCTTTCATGACAAAAGGGGTAGTTGTCTCCATACGAGACTCATCATCGGGCTGATATGCAAAAATGCAATGCCTACAGATATATAAATGATAAAAGTCCATATGATTAGTACCGGATTAATAAGATATGAGACAGTATTAATCCTTGAAAGGTTTAATCATTAAATATCCCTAGTCGTAGTATTATCGAGACTGGACATCGATAATGCAGAATAGACTAGTATTACACTTGTGCATGTTATGGAAGCTTAACGTCATAGTTCTCATATATTTATGTATTGGATGCTTATGCAAGTGTGATAAGAGGTTTTGTTAGCCGTTGGACCGGGAACAGCTTCGCTCTGGATAGACCCCTCGGAGTCCCATTGGTATTATGACTATGTGTCTATGGGAATCCGAATCAGGGTAGGGGTATGTGGCCTTTACTTGAGACTTGCATCGCTAATACTTGCGACAATCAGTATGCTTTGGTTTTGGTCATCCGGAGCTTTAATAGGTTCTGTGTACGCCTCTTCTGGGTATACTGAGAATCATAGTGTATTGGGTGTGATGTCAAGATAGAAGTATCACTTCAGTCATATGGAGATGATGATCACGCAGGATACAGAACTAGTACTCTTAAATGCTGCAGCTATCGGGATAGTATGACAAGGTCATGATTATCTGATTACAGAGACTAGTTGCTAGTGATCTGATATATGCTTCGTACGGGGCAGACACAATTCCAACCCTAGGCCTAGCATGTGACATCTGATACTGGATCGTATTATGCAATACTTTGTATACTACGCCTGATACAGATTATATATTCTTCGTTGAATATTTCTGGAGAATTGGGTAGGCACGGTGCTTTGCTAGAAGCCAACCATGTCTTGTAAATCGGTAAGAACGCGGTACGGGGTACGCACGTGTTCGGATATTTCGATGATCATATTTACTGCCAACATATACAGAGATCTCTTGGGTCGCTTCCCAAAGATTCACCGATGACATTTGACTCGAACAGAATTAATCTGGGATTAATTATGAGAGAGAAAATTAATCTGGGATTAATTGCGGTAAGAATTTATCTGGGATTAAATTCGTCTAGAAGAGAGAGAACACGATTAATTTGGAATTAATCGACAAAGTAAATTTAATAGTTAAATTGGATTTTACTATTTAATTTATTTAATATGGCTAAAATAATATATCAGATATATTAATTGAAATTGGATTTCGATGCGGAATTAAATTTGGATTTTAATTCAAGTGAACGAATTAATTTGGAATTAATTCGTAAGCGACTTTCGTAATAATTTTGTGAGGTATTATTATTTAATTAAATTGGATTTCATTATGTCGCGACGAAAAATTCGTTTAATCGGATTAAACGAACCCGAGCCCAAAGTGTGTTGTGTAAGCCAACTTGAATTTTGAATTCAAAGTGGTGGGACCCACTCACTTAAATCAACTAGTCACTATTTGATGGAAGTGGTTGGCATAATAAATTGGATTTATTAACTCAACACAACTACCAAGTCAACATAATTTTTAGAAAGTGAAAAAGTTTGGAACTATTCATCATCTCTCTTTTCTTTCTCTCTTTGGGCGTGAGCCTCTCCTTGGAGGAGAAAATTTTTGTTTCTTTTTTGGACAAATCTAGCACTTTGGGAGTCATAGAAAGGTGATAGGGAAACTCACCCAAGAGTTTGGAACTCAAAAAGAAAGCTTGGAGCTTCAAGAACAAAGAAAGTTTTGAATTTTTCTCATCCGATCATTGTAAGTTTTTCTGCAACTTATACTTGATAATTCACACAAAAATCATTGTTTAGAGATCCTTGGCATGTCTAGGAAACTAACACGTAGGCTATCCGAGTTGTGCTCAGGAAACATAGAATATACCGTCAAGTTTCCAAGGCGCACATCTCATGTCGACATGTCCACGATTCTTTACAACTGATGTGATCCACCCTAGGTGATCGGCTTTGGCCAAAGTCTTTAAGAATCATGACTTAACTCACATGGATACCTAAACCCCTTATGGTACACATATGGGCCGACGGATCCTATCTTGCTTCGCACTTGATTACTGAGTGCATCGGTCCACACCCAACAAATATCTAGAGGCCAGACCATGAAAGGTTTCTAACATACATGTCATCAAAGTGTGGAGGATCTCACACAAAATCAATACTATCCTATAGTCAAAGGATTACATATGCTACTCGACTCGAGGAGATTCCTATTGACGGTGATGTGTACTTCCAACTATTAGGAATCACATGTGAGTCATTCGGTATTCGCTCCAACGAATACCCACATATCTATACGAGTTTTCAAAATTCATGGTACATCACGTTAAACCATTAGAACTCTAATTCCGATATACAATATGTGCTAGTCTTATAGGTTATAGGAATTCGACTGTATTTCAAAACCAACGACTAGTAATATTTACTTTAGGAATAGTTTACACCTAGTGTCAAGACCATTCTAAGGTCAATGTCATTCTTAGCATATCTATACATCAATCCAATACGCATAATGACAATACCATTATAAGGTATGAAATGAAAAATGTAGTTATTTATTAATAAATAATAAAATGTACAAATTGGATTGGCACTCCAAGCACCAACTCCATCAGTTAAATCCTACCAAGTGCGTTTTCGGCATCGCGTCTGGCTAGGCTACATGGTCACTCGGCGTGGGATAGAAGCCAACCCAGATCATATCAAGTTCATCCTTGATATCCCCACCCACACATGCCTGGAAGATGTCATGCTACTCGTTGGGAGAATATTAGCTCTGAACAGGTTCATCTCCAAGTCCACAACTAAATGTTTCTTGTTCGTCTCCGCCCTCAAGTAAGCGAAGGACCTTGACTGGGCTCGAGCATACGAAGAAGCTTTGAGGGAGCTTAAGAAGTATCCAACCACTCCACCGCTTCTATCCAAGTCAATTAATAAAGATAGGATTTACATCTATTTGGGGGTATCTGAACAAGCTGTCAACACAGTCTTGGTGCGAGAAGAAGATGGGCTCAACTTCCAGTATATGAGTAGAGCCTTATTTGATTCGGAGACTCGTTACACTCAGATGGAGAAATTGGTAGTGGCCTTGATAACAGCGGCGCGTAAACTACGTCCCTACTTCCAAGGAGACCCAATCAGAGTTTACACCATATATCCCATGAGGAACATACTCCACAAACCCGAACTCTCCAAGAGGCTTGTCAAGAGGACAATGGAGCTAGGGGAACATGATATAACTTACCAGCCTCGAACCGCTACCAAGTCTCAGACATTACCAGACTTCGTGGCTGAATATTCCCCAATCTACAAGCTGAAGCTGACATGGACATCCAGTGTGTACAGCCGACAGTAACTTTGAAAACTCGCAGTCGATGGGTCGAGCTAGAGGTGGCCATCGGTCCGGTTTGGTTTCGAACAGGCCGGTTCTCAGCTCCACACTTCTGTGGAACAAGAACCGAACCATTCGGTTTCGATTCCAGTTCCATTCGATTTTTTTTAAAATTTTAATAATGATTTTATAAAAAATAAATGAGATTAAAAATTATGAATTTGAATTTAGATTACATTAAATTAAAAATAAAAGTAAAGAGCTTGAACTTAAATCTTTAAGAACTTAAGTTGCCTACGTATCCTCCAGGGTGAGAGGAATCAAAACTCACGTAGTTCCATTACATTTTTAAGATAGTTCCCCATTATAATTTACAATTATTTACTTATCAATTATCATCATTATCAGTGCTTGTTGATCCTTCAGCTCCCATTCCGCTTGCATTTGCAGATGCATTGTCGAACAAGTCTTCAAAGTCATTGGAGGCATCTTCTTGTTGCCTCAGATCAGCTCGGGTCCAATCATTCACACATGTTCTAAAGTGCTTGGATGTAATGAAGATCATCTCGCTTCTAATAAATTACCTCATAAGCTGAAGGCTTGCTCAATCGCAACAGTGGAAATAGGTATTACCAGAACCTCTTTAGCAGTAATTGATAATACATGAAATATATTTTGATGTCGGTTCCACCAGTTAAGTACTTGAAAATTTTTACTCAGTAAATTTTCAGTAGGAAACTCGAAATTGGTAGATAAATAATTATCTAATTTCGGGTTGTTAGTTGTGTTATCCCTATATTTTTTATTTCGTTATAGTAACCAACGATCACCCCGCTAAGTCTTAAATGTATTACGGGTTCGCTACTACTAAATTGTCCTACTGATTGTAAGTTATCTATACTAACATAATCATTAAATAAATCTATTAAATCAATTTTTATTCCATCTATTATTCTTATAATATTAATTTCATCAGCTATTTCTAAATATCCATAGTAAGCTTGTAAGACACTACTCAAACCTTCTAATTTAAACCTATGATAAAAAACTGTGGCAATAAGATAAAGTAATGGAATTTCTTTAAAATAATTCAATCATTTTCGTTTCATAACATAAATAGCTTCAATTAAAACAACATCATTAGAATTAGAACTTTCAGCATGCTCAACTAGAGTACCAACAATATTCAAACTTTCAACAAGAAATAAATGTGTTGTAGGATAATAAACACCGCTAAAAATATTTATAGCATCATTTAAAAACTTTTAAAATGTCTAAAAAAATTTCACAAATATCTCATTGACTAGGAAAAATTGTGATATGTTAAGTATGTTGAGAAAAAAACTATATAATGCATTTTTATATTAGAAAGCTTGACATAAAAGAAAATAAGTTGAATTCCAACGTGTTGCAACATCTCGTGAAATTTTTATCGCTTAAATACTATTTAATTTACAAAACTTAGCCTATTCTCTCCTAACTTGAGAATATGACCAAATATATTTAAGAGTAATTTTAATAGGATCAAATGAAAAATGACCTCTCTTTATTTATTTTTGGAATATTTTTGTGATACCTAAAATGCCCTTAAAACTAGTCATTTTATTAATATTATTAAGGATAATTTAGTAATTATAATTAATATTTATTATTATTATTATTATTATTTTTAGGGCAGAGAGCCGTTGCTTCCTGCCAGCCCAACGACTACTAGCATTTGGTTCCGGTTGGAACCATAGAACCGCTGGAACTGGACGGTTCCATCGGTTCGAACTGGAACATTCGGTTCGGTCAGGGGTGAACCCTAATCAAACCAAAAAATTTCGGTTCTGATTCTGATTCGATTTTGGTTCCGAATCGGAACCGTGATTGGGTCTAGGCCGAGCAATAAGCGAGGATGCGGATTGGGACTTATACTCACCACCCTTGAAGGATACACGCTATAACAATCAATCAATTATGGTTTCAAAGTCACCAACAACGAAGTTGAGTACGAAGCATTAATTGTTGGACTAATATTGGCTAAGGACTTCAGAGTCAAGAAGATCGAAGTTCAGTTAGACTCTCAACTCATCGCTAACCAGCTCCAAGGGTCATATCAGGCAAAGGCTTTACAGATGTCCCACTACTTGCAAAAAGTGAAATAGCTCCATGCAATATTTGAGAAATTTACAATTTCATAAGTTCCTAGAGTCGATAACTCTCATGCGGATGCCCTAACCACTCTCAGTTCAACTATGTGAGGGGACAAACCCCAGTCCATTCCAATGGTATACTTGTAATGGGCAGCCATCTGGAAGGAAGAGACCAGAGACGTTGCATCGGTTAGTCCAGCCTGTTAGTGTCTCTAAGACATACCCAAGATCCTAAACATGATTTGCGTGTGAATAATCAAGTAAAGTTGCCGAAAAACTTACATTGATGTGTTGAGAAATTTCAAAAAAAAATTGGATGATGAAGCTCCAAGCTTTTTGATTGAGTTGTTAAACTCTTGGGTGAGTTTCCTTATCACCTTAATCAACTCTCCAAGTGCTAGCTTGATCAAATTTTGAAACAAAAATTTTCAAGAAGAAGAGAGAAACTCACGACATTAGAGAGAAAAAGAGAGATGGTGAATAGTAATTTCAAAACTTGGTTGGTGTGTGAGTTAATCAATCCAATTTATTAAGCCCAACCACTTCCATCAAATGTCTAAAGTTGATGTAAGTCAAGTGGGTCCCACCACTTTTAAATTCCAAATTTAAGTTGGCTTACTCAATACACAACTAGACTTGAGCTCGGGTTCGTTTAATTCCGAATAAACGAATTTGTCGTCGCTAAATAATTAAATCCAATTTAATTAAATAATTATGCCTAGTAAAATTATTATGATAGTCGCTTACGAATTAATTCCAAATTAATTCATTCGCCCGAATTAAAATCCAATTTTAATTTCGTATTGAAATCCGATTTCAATTAATATATCTCATATATTATTTTAGCCCAAATAAATAAATTAAATAGAAAATCCAATTTAACTATTAAATTTATTTTATCGATTAATTCTAAATTAATCGCGTTCTCTCTTCTGTACGAATTTAATCTCAGATTAATTCTTGCCGCAATTAATCCCAGATTAATTTTCTCTTTCATAATTAATCCAAGATTAATTCTATTCGAGTCAAATGTCATTGGTGAATCTTTGGGAAGCGACCCAAGAGATTCCTGGATATGTTGGCAGTAAATACGGTCATCGGACCATCCGAACACGTGCGTACCCCGTACCACGTTCTCACCGATTTACAAAACATGGTTGGCTTCTAGCAAAACACCGTGCCTACCCAATTGTCCAGAAATATCCGCCGAGGAATATTATTTGTAGCAGGCGTAAAAATACAATGTAATGTGTAATACGATCCAGTATCAGATATCACATGCTAGGCCTAGGGCTAGCTCTGTGTCTGCCCCGTACAGAGCATATATCGGATCCCACGTAACTAGTCTCTGTAATCGAAAAGTCATGACCTAGTCATACTTTCCCGATAGCTGCAACTTTTAAGAGTACTAGTACCATATCCTGTATGACCATCATCTCCATATGACTGAAGTGATACTAATATCTTGACATCACATCCAATACACTACGATTCTCAGTAAACCCAATATAGGCGTACACATAACCTGTTAAAGCTCCAAACGACCAATATCAAAGTGAACTGATTATCGCAAGTAATAGCAATGCAAGTTTCAAGTTAAAGATCACATACATCTACCCTGATTCGGATTCCCATAAACACATAGTCATACTACCAATGAGATTCTGAAGGGGTCTATCCATAGCGAAGCTGTTCCCGGTCCAACGGCTAACAGAACCTCTTATTACACTTGCATAAGTATCTAATACCTAAATATATGAGAACTATGCCGTTAAGCTTCCATAACGCGCACAAGTGTAATATTAGTCTATTCCGCATTATCGATGTCCAATCTCGATAATACTACGACTATGGATATTTAATTATTAAACCGTTCGTGGATTAATACTGTCTCATATGTTATTAATATGATTTAACCATATAGACTTTTATCAATATATATATATCCAAGTAATCCAATTACAATAATGATAAAATAGCAATTTCCTTTTGTCACATAGTTAATTTGTACAAAAACACAATGTCTTTTACAAATAGTGATGCTATGGGTCATAATTGTCCAACAATCTCCTACTACTGGATGACTCCGCTGGTGAAATATCTGAAAGACAACACACTCCCACACGATAAGGCCGAAGCAAGGAAAGTTCAACGCCAAGCTGCAAGGTTCACTTTGTATAATGATCAGCTCCTAAATAGATCATAATATGGACCCTACCTCAAGTACATCACCTCAAAAAAGTCCCAATACGTGCTGGTTGAGTTGCATGAAGGAGAATGTGGGAACCACTCCGGAGAAGAAGTATGGCATGTCGAGCCCTCACAGCAAGGAATTATTGGCCTACCATGCGAGTCGATATGACAGACTTCGCCCCAGTCTCACACTTGCCGCAAAAAAGACTCAATATCATTCTATTCCATTGGCCATTCATGAAATAAGGCATAGTGACCGGTGTGTAAACACACACGTATAATGCAAGCGCACGTATCGTTCAAGTAGTATAAAAAGTATCGATCCCACGAGGACTTAATACCTAATCTATTAATTTTATGAGGTCAAATGATTACTAGTATCTAACAGGTTGATTGATTGATTTGAAATTGTGATGATTTTGAATTTAAAAACATGTAAATAAAATTGCGCAAAAGTAGGTTTAAGAAAATTCAATATTAGGAAACTATCTAGGGTTGTGAATCTTTCTAATATCTTTTAAAAGATGAAGTGGTTATTTCATGTTTGTGTAATAAATCGGTTTACTAACCTGGAACACTAAATTATGCGAAAGCCTCTGTCGATGGTCAGACGCAAATACCCAGTATAACCCAATTGAACCATATGTCTATATCAACCAAATTATCTGGATTCATTAAGTTTAAGTTCCAATTATGGCTACCCCCGCCCGACATGTATATGTCTATCCTGTAAGGAAATCTATTAAAGGGTTATCTATCATCAAGGAAGATCATAGGCTATTAAGTCTAAGGCTGAAACCTAAAATTCATTTGTCAAGTTTATTTTAGATTTACCACATCAATCTTATTGGTGATCAGACAACAAGAAGCATTAAGCTTAAGACTTAATAAGTAAACCTTTAAATTACCCAAACTATAAAATAACCCCTTATAAACCGGTGATATTAAAATTCATCACAACCCAGATAACTAACTTAGTTACGACACATAACTAGGGCTAGTAAAAACTTAAATAAAATAAAAGACATAAAGTAAAATGTTGAAAAGTAAATTGCTGAAAAGTAAATGACGGAAAGTAAATGCCGAAATTAAATACTGAAAATTAAATGCTGAAAAGTAAATGCTGAAAGTAAATTACTGAAAAGTGCTGAAAGAAAATTGTTGAAAGTAAATTGCTGAAAAGAAAATTGCTGAAAGTAAATTGCTGAAAGTAAATTGCTGAAAAGTAAATGCTGAAAGTAAATTGCTGAAAAGTAAATAAAGTAAAATTACAATAAAAGAAAATGCTGAGGTAAAATGATCCATTTTTATTACTTCTATTTTAGATATCTCTCTTAATATAATATATTAATTTTGCATGATAATTACCAACCAGCCATATAGGCGGTATCCAGATTAAGTCAAATTAATAATTAATTACCAACCGACCAATCAGGCGGTATCTAGTTTAGTCAGGTTAAAACCAATTTAAATAATTACCAACCGACCAATATGGCGGTATCCTCGTTAAGTCAGGTTTTAACTAGTTTATATATTATAATTAAGGGAGATTAATCTAAATATTAGTAATAAAATTTTTACCTTTTACCCCAGCAAAGGGGAGTTACCTCCTCATTACTGAAAAGTAAAAACTGAAAATTAAAGAAAGAAAAGTATTGTGCGTAAAAGTAAATTGCGGAAAGTAAAAACTGAAAAGTAAAGAAAAGAAAGTGCGAAAGCGGAAATTAATTACTGAAAGCTGTAAATAAACAAACAAGATACAATCTTCTTAGTATTCTTAAGGAATTCCTTAGAAGAAAGTATGAATTTACAAATGAAATGGCTTGGTATTTATAGGCAAAATTTTGCCTCCACCAAATCCATTATTAATTGCTCCACTAATTGCTCCACCAAATCCATTATTAATTGATCCACTAATTGCTTATCATTTTTGGTGGTGATTTGATCATTTTTATTATTAATTTATTAATTTATTTTTTTTCTTTGAAAATGATTGAAAATGACTTTAATAATTACACACAACACACTTCTGGATGGTTCATCAATTTCGGGCATGAAATCTTCAGAATTCAAAATTATTTTGTCTTTCACAGTTGTAGATTTTTGAGTCTTCTTTAATCTGGAACTTGAATTAGCTCAATCCGATATTGGAGTAAAATGTTATGCCCAAAATAAGACAGATGCGCAAAATTGAAATTTCCAAAACTGCACTTCGTTAAAACGCCCTTTCAATTTCCAATCTCCAAAATTAATATGTCAAGTCCAATTTTTGCCCTTATTTGACCCACATTTCGTCCTAAATGATTTCATTGTGTCCCAATATTATTTTATCTGCAAAATAAACTAAAACACATCAAAACGTTCATCAAACCCGAGAAACTAAACAAAATATTAAGTAAAATGGGCGATAAATATTGATATAGTTTCCGCTCATCACACCCCCAAACCTAAAATTTGCTAGTCCTCGAGCAAAACAATAAAATAAAATACAAGAAACAATTAAAATTAAACTAAGCCAATGTGGGACACAGGAATCTGGACGACACATGTTGTCCCGGGCTCGCGGCCTGGTCGGGAGTACGGAATAGCCACGGAGGACTAAACCGGAGAATAATGGAGTCGCCACCGGGTGTGAACCGGGAAAATGAGATTTAAGGCCGCACTCACCCCTCGCAAGGGAAGACCTCAAACCGTTGGGTTCGGAATGGTCTCTTACTCATGCCACTTGTAATGAAAGGATTTATGTAATAATTTAATTAGGCTTAAGTAGCACTTATTTCCAAGAGTATCATGCTTCTAAATTCACATGTACAAAATAAAACTTACACATATATTTCACATCTAAGATTGCATACTTGGAAGTACATCAAAGGAGCGACAAACATACAACTTCATTGGCATATTATATTCAAGAAAACACAAGCACACATACTAACCACACAAGCATACATGTGAGCACCTCCTCAAGTGGTACGTGGAATTGTATCCCAAGTACAGACCGTACTATCGTCCATTCGGAATCGGCTACAGAATTTATGTCTGGGTTTCCATCCGATATACCACAAGAAATAATACTCAAATGTTATCATGACATAGGTATATGAATTGTAATACATTAAACACATTGTATTCATACATGTGGGGATAGCTACTAGGAAAACTATGTATGAAATCTGATGAAAAGGACTCAGTTCAGTGGGTGCGCGTTTGCGTAGCGTTTGAAAATGCGTTCGAACGGTAAACAGAAGGTTCGCGTTCGTGTAGTGTTCGAGAACGCGTTCGAACGGAACCAGACCTGATGCATGATGAGACTAAGAAAGTGCGTGTGCGTTTGCGTAGCGTTCGAGAACGCGTTCGAACGGTAAACAGAAGGTTCGCGTTCGTATAGCGTTCGATAACGCGTTCGAACGGAACCAGACCTGATGCATGATGAGACTAAGAAAGTGCGTGTGCGTTCGCGTAGTGTTCGAGAACGCGTTCGAACGGTAAACAGAAGGTTCATGTTCGTGTAGCGTTCGAGAACACGTTCGAACGGAACCAGACCTGATGCATGATGAGACTAAGAAAGTGCGTGTGCATTCGCGTAGCGTTCGAGAACACGTTCGAACGGTAAACAGAAGGTTCGTGTTCATGTAGCGTTCGAGAACGCGTTCGAACGAAACCAGACCTGATGCATGCAACACAAAGAATAAAGACAACAATGTCAAGCTCAGTATGTCCGATTAAACGTATCTTGCATTCAACCGAACACACATCAACCGGCGCGGAAAAGCATCGTGGTAAAGGGCTTTAACCCCTCCCCATAGGGGATCTTTCATTGCACTTACTAAGCCCATGCGCTCGATTGAATCACGCATACAAAGAATTAAAAAACAATAATATCAGACTTAGTATGCCTGATTGAACGTATCTTGCATTCAACCGAACACACATCAACCGGTGCGGCAAAGCATCATGGTAAAGGGCTTTAACCCCTCCCCATATGGGATCTTTCATTGCACTTACTGAGCCCATGCGCTCGATTGAATCATGCATACAAAGAATTAAAAGCAATAATATCAAACTTAGTATGCCCGATTGAACGTATCTTGCATTCAACTGAACACACATCAACCGGCGCGGCAAAGCATCGTGGTAAAGGGCTTTAACCCCTCCCCGTAGGGGATCTTTCATTCCACTTACTAAGCCCATGCGCTCGATTGAATCATGCATACAAAGAATTAAAAGCAATAATATCAAACGTAGTATGCCCGATTGAACATGTCTTGCATTCAGCCGAACACACATCAACCGGCGCGGCGAAGCATCGTGGTAAAGGGCTTTAACCCCTCCCCATAGGGGATCTTTCATTCCACTTACTAAGCCCATGCGCTCGATTGAATCATACGTAAATAAGCAACATGCAGAATTCAAGTGACGAACAATAAATAAATAAATCAAAGCAACATGAAACAAAAGAAGGTGCCGTTTACTCAAGCGGTACGTGGAGTTGTATCCCAAGTACAGACCCGGCTACGGAATTTACGTCTGGGTTTCCATCCTATATACCACAAGAGACGACACTCTTTCATTCATCCAATACCCACAACACGCATCATACACACACAAGATTCAACAAATAATTAAAATACAGTCAAAATAAATAACAAAAATCGAATAAAAATGAGTGTGGAAAGTACCCTCAGGTCTAACCTTTTAAGTCGTCTTCGGACTTGCGTTTTACGGAGATCGAAAGGGGTAAAAGCTCCTTATTCTTCCGGTTCACTGGTTCAGCGTCTTAGCTCAATGTTTTGCTGCTTTGCTCGCCGTCTGGTCTCCGTTTTACTGCTGTCTGGTCTCCGTTTTACTGCTGTTCGGTCTCCATTTTGCTGCTGTTCGGTCTCTGCTTTGCTACTCACTGTTCAGGTCACCTGTTTTGACGTTTCAACGAACTGTTTCGAGTGTTTTTCGTGGTTTTTTAGTGTAGTTTGGTGTGGTTATTTCAAGGGTTATAAGTGCAGTTTATGTTACTGTTTTAAGGATTTTAGGGACTGTTTTGGGAGTGGTTTGGGCTGCTGTCCAGGCGTTTTTCAAGGGCTGTTTGGGGTGTGTTTGGGCTGCTGTTTGGAGGTATATTTTCGGTGATGGAGGGCTGCTGTATGGGGGAGATTTTCGGTTATGGAGTGGAGGAGATGAAGGGAATTGTTTATGTTCTTCTTGTTGCTATTGCCGTGAGTGGCTAAGGCTCTTTGTGTTGTGATTTTTGTGTGAGTTATCTGTATGAGCTAGAGGATGCATGTCTTGGTTAGGGGTTGTTCATATAGAGAATGGCTAGGGCTCTACCTTGTCACACAATGAAGGGATTTTGGCATTAAAGAGAGATATGATTTGGTGTTAGACAAAGAAAGCAAGGGATTTGATGGAGGATAAAATTTGTTTAGATTAGGAAGTCAATATCTTTAATTTGTTATGATTGATTTTAATTAGGCATGACATCTTTTTAATTTAGTATGTGATTTGTTTAGTTAGGAAGTTAATATATTTGATTTATCTTTATTAGGTATGATTATATTTTATGTTTTATTTAATTGGTAAATGGTTTAAATATTTTATTTAATATTTAATGTTTAATTTAATTAAATTGGGATGTGTTTTATGGGCTTTGGGGGGCTAATTGGGCTGGGGTGCGAGGCTAGCAGCAAAACCAGAAATACCGACTCCGTTCGAACGCCCATTCGAACGCTACACGAACGTCCGCAATCTGCCTGACGTTCGAACGAAGTAACAAATGCAGCACTAACGAAGACAGTGAACTTGTGAAATGAACTTGATGACATACTTATTCTGAATTTCCCCTTCCGACCTCCGTTTCCCGCAATATCCTTAGCTAAAAAGGTAGTGCCTCCAACTGAGACTCATCATCGGGTTTCACATGCGAAAATGCGATGCCTACAGCCAATTTCGTAGGGATCACTGTTGCATTTAGCATATGCAACAAGCCTTTAAACCCCTAGGTGTCCCTAGTGGACGAGTTATAGTCTCGTGAGGGCTTACAGCAACGATACCCACAAACGTTTTACAAAAGTAAAAAGATAATAAAACTAATGCACACAAAAGCAAAAAGACAAGAGAAAAGAGAATAAAGAAGTTAGTGACTAATCAGGTGAAACTTCTACTCCAAGTTACTAGTTGTTTTCTTTCTTTCTAAATTACTGAATAAGTAAATTCTCCGATTATATTTACCATTCTCCATATACATAGTCGACAAAATATTAATCAACTAATTTTTTCCCACAACAGTCACAAGTGCAGTTGATAAGAGAGTAATAATTTTGTCATAAAGTTTTATCAGAATTCACATCTTTTTGCAGCAATGGAATAATTTTTCTGATTATTTTATTTGATTTTTGATTTTTTTTTATTTATATACAATATCTTCCATCTATGTAGCGAGTGTTGGGTCGGTGACTCCCAAACCAGTTGGCTTTAGGGCACCAGGTGTTAAGACACCCCTATGGACTTAATTACTCGGATTTGAAGTATATATATTTTTGCAGCATCTTTGATCCATGTAGCGAGCTTTGGGCCAGTGACTCACAAACCAGTTGGCTTTAGGGCACTAGGTGTTAAAACACCCTCACAGACTTAATAACTCGGATCTCAGACGTTTTTTTTTTTTTTACTCCATTGCTTTTTGAGATGCTTCCTCCAATTAAACTAGAGCACTGAATATTACAAACTTTTCAATTATAGCTCATGTTCGTATGTTACAATGCATGTTGATAATATCTGCTAACTGAGTATATGAAAATCCATTTTAGTCAGTTTTATGGAGAATTTACAAATTAAATAATTTAAAATGAAATAAACAAAAACTAACTTGTTTCAAAAATGGTTTGAGATACGTCTCAGGAGTGAAAACTCCTTACTCAGCTATCTCTTACCAATTTCACCGCAAAATATTTTTGTAATTTTTGAAAATTTTTCAATTTTTTTTTGTATTTTTCAAAAACTTTTTGGACTAAAAATAAGAACAACACACAAACTAAAAACAAGGTACTGATCAACTAATTCCCTCCCCCAAACCTAAATGAGACATTATCCCCAATGTCTTAAACAGTAGAAGAATAGTTTAGAAGATAATACCTGATTAGCTGAAATTCTACAGGAAATTAAAGGTTAAGATCCAGATTAATCCGACGCCTCTTACCACGATCGTCCTCGGACCAATTTATCTTTGAAAGGATTGGGTCAACTTGAGGTTCATAGGCTAAGAGTTGGTCTATTAGATCCGGAGCAGTTCTGGCAGTGAAGATGAGTTCTTTTAAAGGTTTTGACACGAACCCATTTTTCCGAGCATCATCAAGAAACACACAAAGAAAATCATAAAATCCATTAACGTTAAACAGCCCAATTGGTTTCTGGTGTATGTTCAAGTTCGCCCAAGATAGCACTATAAAAATTTCCTCCAAAGTACCCAAGCCACATGGCAAAGTAATAAAAGCATCAGCACAGTTAATCATTTCTACCAATCGTTCAGACATACCTGGCACAATCAGCTCCTCTCCGTTTGATGGTCTAATAAGATTTGCCTCCGCCAAGGGTTTTGGAATGATTCCCAAAACGTGACTGTCTCCTTCCTGTACAGCATTTGAAACGATCCTCATAAGTCCAAGATTGCCTCCGCCATATACTAAGTGCATATTCCTTGCAGCTAAGACTTGACCCAATTCTTGTGCTGCTTCTATGTATTGTGGCTTAACACCAACACTAGTACCGCAAAACACACAGATGTTTTCAACTCGTCTTCTTGAAGTGGCTTCCATGTTTTACTCTGGATGTCTTCAAAAGTGCAATGATGAGTTGAATTTATAATACCTAAAAGGGTGAGTAAAATAATAGCACTAGTACCTGCCAAATGACAATTATTAGTTAACAGTAAAATAAATCATGATAGTAAAAAAGGTCTGGATCCTGTCGGAGAAAATAAAAGAAAACAACAAAACAAATTACAATTATTAGGAAAAGACAAAGAGATATAATATTTACAAGAAAAGTAGCGGCTTGATTGACGTCTATGAGTCAGAGACAAGCTTCCCATCCAATTTTCTTATAAATTGGCAAACAAGGTCTTTTTGAGTCAGATTCCCGAGACTTAATTGTTGTCTTTCTTTTTGAAATTGTGTATGTAATTTGTGAATGGCTATATGAACATATCCACTGGGATGCGTCTCAAGAGTTGAAGATATATCATCTACAGACTCCTTACTCAAGCCATCCCTAATGAATTTAATTTTATCTTCGCGATTATCAGACACCATTCCTAAAGAACGACAACGAGTATTGCAATTCCAACGTGCACATTTATAACAAACACCCATTTGCTTAGCTATACGTTTCTTTGCATAGGTGCTTCTTCCAAAACCAGGCAGATGTGAAATAAAAGAGTCAGAAGACTCACCTGCCAATCGGACTCGTGCTTCAATTACCCAACGAATATCATTAGGAACACCATGGATCGTTAGTAATCTCATTTGTTCCAAGCGAGCTTTGTAGACTTTCATCAGAGAGTTTTGAGGGAGAGAAGGAAATTGCTTGTGAAGATTTGCGAGAACTTCTTCAATTGTGAAATGACTTTACCTGCAAAAATTAAACACACAAAAATAAAACACACCAGATCACAATATATACACAAATTGCATGGGTTGCCTCCCTGCGAGCGCTAAGTTTAACGTCGATAGCTAGACATGACTTCTCGAACGTTAGGCTGGATCTGAAAGTGTGACACTTTCTTTGTGTCGCTCAAATGATTCTCCCCAGTAGTGCTTAACACGCTTGTTTTTAACCTTGAAAGTTTTGTTGGAGTCAGGATCATGTATCTCAACGGCTCTATCTGGTAAAACTTTGGTGATCACAAATGGACCTGACCACCGTGATTTTGGCTTCCATGGGAAGAGTTTCACCCTTGATTTGTTTAACAGTACCTTCTGTCTTGGTTCCAGTTGTATGCGCACTAATTTCTCATCATGTCTCTTTTTGGAATTTTCTTTGTATAATTTGGCATCCTCAAAATGCTGATCGTGAAATTCCTCCAATTCGTTGAGCTGGTGGAACTTTTTCTCTTCTGTTGCTTGTAGTGCAAGAATTGGCTTTTTCAGTGCAAAAGACGATTTATCTTCAGGCTCCACAGGCAATTGACATGTTTTAAGTTTGTCAGTAGAACTTTGCATTGCATTGAAGTTCTGAATGGTACTGTGTATCACATCAAGTCTGAAACATTCCTCCTTCTTTTCATCATCTGGGAAATTCATGGCCTTGAAAACATTGAATGTTACCTCTTGGTCCTGTACCCTTATGGTTAATTCTCTTTTTTGTACATCAATAATGGTTCGACCTGTAGCCAAGAATGGTCTCCCGAGGATGATTAGCACGTCTGCGTCTTCCTCCATATCAAGGACAATAAAATCTGCTGGGAAAATGAATTTGTCAACCTTGACCAGCACATCCTCAACTACGCCTCTTCGAAATACGAGCGTTCTATCAGAAGTTGTAAAGAGACTGAAGTTGACATTGTTTCTCCAATCTGCAATTTCCTGAAAATAGAAAAAGGCATCAAGTTAACACTTGCACCTAAATCACATAAAGCCTTACCAAAGTTATGTTCTCCTATGATGCATGTAATGGTGAAACTGTCAGGATCTTTCAACTTCGGGGGAAGTTTCCTCTGAATGATGGCGCTGTATTCTTCTGTCAATGCTACTGTCTCATAATCTCCCAATCTCCATTTTCATGAAAGAATGTCTTTCATGAATTTTACATAGTTGGGCATTTGTTCCAAGGCTTCTGGAAATGGAATGTTGATGTGCAGCTTTTTAAACACCTCCAGGAAATGAGCAAACTACTTGTCCAATTTGTTTTTCTGAAGACGCTGAGGAAAAGGTGGAGGTGGAGTGATCTGTTCTTTTTCCTTTGCTTCTTTTTCCTCCATCTATTGCTTTGTTTCTTTTGAAACTTCCTCAATTGTTGTTTTGGCTCCAACATCTTTGTTGATTTCAGTACCGCTTTTTAACATGATGGCATGACATTGCTCCTTCCCTATGTTCCTTGGATTTGGTTATGTGTTGCTGGAAAGATTACCTGGCGGTATGTAACTTTGAGCATTGGCCAATTGTCCGATTTGATTCTCCAGTGTTTTGATGGAAGCAAATTGGCTCTGAAAGATAGCATCATATGCTGCTTGTTGCTTTTTGAACATCTCTGCAATCCATACTTTCATTTCTGGTTCTTTTTCATGTTCCTGGCCTTTGTTCTGTTGTTGAAATCCTGGTGGTGGATAGTTCTGCTGTTGGAATCCAGGTGGTGGATTGTTCTTTTATCCTGAATTGTTGCTCCATGAAAAATTAGGATGATTCCTCCACCCTGGGTTGTAGGTGTTGGAATATGGGTTGTTCCCATTGTCTGTAAGGAAATCTATTAAATGTTATCTATCCTCAAGGAAGATCGTGGGCTATTAAGTCTAAGGCTGAAACCTAAAATTTCTTTGTAAAGTTTATTTTAGATTTACCACATCAATCTTATTGGTGATCAGACAACAAGAAGCATTAATAAGATACACATCAACAAAGAACATATTCAAATAAGAAAAAGCTCATATCACGTTTTCATTCATCATTTGAGGAATATGATTACAAAATATAACATTAGCTAGGTTAATACAAAATAAGACTAAGTGAAAACAAGCTAAATACAGTAGGGAAAAATAGTCTACAATGCCTTCAAAAGATGGGACTGCAGCATGAGAAATGTCGATGGCGGGAGTGTCTTGAGTGTCAGCAACAGGGTCAGCCTCTATCTATGCGGTCTTTTCTTCCCTTGGACCAGACGCTTCAGCAAACTTCACCATCTTCACTTCAACGCCCTGAGGAGCCTCCTCATGGCAAACCTACTCCTCTTCAGCTGCGACCTTCTCCCCCTTAGCCTCGCCATCCCATTCGTTCGACGGAGCAACCTCTTCATCTTCTTTTATCTCTTCATCCGATGAAGGAAGCCCGGCTTCGTACATAGCATGCTCATTAATCCATTTCTTGGGGGTCCAAGCTTTGTGCTCCCCCGTCAAAAATTATTTCATCAAGCGACTTCTCTTTGCCAGCATTGCCTTACAGGCGACTCCCTCCAGCCGTTATGTCAACTCATCTTTCTCTTTGTACTCTTATTGCGGAAAGATGGCACTCACTCCGGTGTGCTTCCAATACGGAGTGATGCCACTCACTCCGGTGTACTTCCAATCCTAAGTGATGCCACTCACTCTGGTGTGCTTCTATTCCGGAGTGGTGTCAGTCACTTCGATGTGCTTCCAATCCGGAGTGATCTCATTCACTCCGGTGTGCTTTTATTCTGGAGTGATCTCATTCACTCTGGTGTACTTTCATTCCGGAATAATAGAGAGAAATGAATTGATCATAGTGAGTTTTATGGGCCCACTGGACCAGAAGCTTCTCAAACTCAAGACGAAACTTAACAAATGAAGAAGTAACTGAAAAAGAAGATAAGTGGATTGAAACAGCTGAATCAGCTAGCAAACGAAACACCTGAACGGTAAAGTGGCAAGTATGTGAAGCCATAGTGGAATGCATATGAAACAGCTTAAGGAAACAGTTTTTGATGTGTTGCCTATCCTCATTTAATATTTATAGTAGACAAGAGAAATAGATAAAAATAAAATCACCATCAATATAATATCCTTTTAATTTTTTAATATTATTTATTAATAAACGCGTTGTTTTTTTATAATAATTTTATGTTATTTTATAATATTTTTTTATAAATATAATCCGTTGATATATTTCGATTTTATTAATTAAAAAACCGAGGGTTATCACAAAATCGAATCCCAATTTTCCCCTTCGAAAAAATTTATTTGTTAAATTCAAATAACACCCACATTTTCTCTTCTCCTCCTTTCACTAGAGTCTCCTCCTCTCCTTGTTTCTCTCTACACATCTCTCATGGGTTTTGTTTTGTTTTGTTTTTAATTGTTTTTAGTGCTGTATAGATTTTGAACGGTTATTAATATTGGCATGATTCAGTATAAAAATTTTAATATGGTCCCTTTCTCAGAAAATATAAGCGGTTATTTTTGTGTCTGTCTTTGTTTGTATCTGATTCGTTCACTCTCTTTTGCCGCTTTTTGTTAGATCCGTTTACTGCGGCGGCTTGATCCACTGCTTTGTTTACGCTTAAACACAGTTCTTCCAAGGTCAGATCATAGCATTTCACTGTTTATGTTCATTCCTCTTTGTGGGAATTTTAGTTTGATTTGAAACTGTTGTGGGCTTGTGTTAGTTTATTTTTGCTTTGTTTAGTATGAAAATTTGATGATGTGTAGTTATTTGAATGTTCATAAGGTGGTTGTGGTTCAGGGGTTTATTGGGTTCTTGGAATTTTATTTGAGTTGTTTTGTGCTGTATTTGTTTATGGCGGAAAGTCATAGGAACCCTCTATCTCAGAGGGTTTAGTTGATTAGGGGTTTTGTATAATTTTGAGAAATGGGTAACGGCACTTCTCGTGTTGTGGGTTGCTTTGTGCCCTTTAATGGAAAAAGTGGAGTTGATTTGGAGTTTTTGGAGCCTCTTGATGAGGGTTTAGGCCATTCATTCTGTTATGTTCGGCCTTTGATTTTTGATTCACCTGCCATTACCCCATCTGTTTCTGAGAGGTTTACAGTTGATTCTAGCACTCTAGATTCGGAAACTTTAAGTGGATCATTTAGGCACGATTCCTTAGATGATTCCTCAGGTCTTCATAAACCAAAGAGTTTTCCTGAGACTACCTTTAAGTCAATCTCTGGGGCGTCAGTTAGTGCAAATGTTTCTACAGCTAGGACTGGTAACCAGAGTGCATTGTTTACTAGTGATGTACTGGAACCTGCTGCATCGTTTGAGAGCACTGCCTCATTTGCTGCTATACCTTTGCAGCCGGTGCCTCGTGGCTCTGGACCTTTAAATGGGTTTATGTCAGGACCTCTTGAGAGATTTGCTTCGGGTCCTTTGGATAGGGGAGGTGGTTTTATGTCTGGACCAATAGAAAAGGGAGTAATGTCGGGTCCTCTTGATGCTAGTGACAAATCCAACTTTTCTGCACCACTTGCCCGGGGCCGTAGAAGACCCCGCTTGCAACGACTTATGAGAAGTGTGAGTGGACCAATGAAAAGCACCCTTTCCCGTACCTTCTCAAAACATAACATGGGATCTGGTTGGATGGAACGATTTTTCTTGCATCCGGTGACACGATTAGCTTGGCAAGCAAAGGAGGTAAAGTATCGATCAGAAGCTCAAGAAAACTGTCTTGAAGGAGGCACATCAGAAGGTGAGTACAGGAATAGTCGCAACTTGCAATGGGCTCATGGGAAGGCTGGTGAAGATAGGGTTCATGTTGTGCTTTCTGAAGAACAAGGATGGTTGTTTATTGGAATATATGATGGTTTTAGTGGGCCAGATGCACCAGATTTCCTGATGAGCCATCTTTATAGAGCAATAGACAAGGAATTGGAAGGTCTGCTTTGGGATTACGAAGATAAGTCTCTAACTGATCATACAGAACCTGGACATCTTGAATGTCAAAATGCTGAGATTAGTGCAGAAGACATCAAGGAGGACCGACCAAAGTTGTGCTCAGATAAAGCAAGTTCTTGTAACCTAGAGGAGTCGCGTAATAGGTCAGGAATCTCAAGGGATAAATCATGTCACTGTGAAATAGTTGAGGAAAGTGGCGAAGATATAGGTTGTACTCAAAATGCAAACATAAATGGCCGGGGCAGAAAAAGCATGCGGCTTTACGAATTGCTTCAGATGGAATCATGGGATGGACAAGGTTCCACATTGGTCTCAGAGGTTGGTTCTGAAAGAAATGGTACTTTGGATTCTAAACCATGTCCAGATACTTTGGGTTCCTGCGACTCATTGAACCTTAAAGGATATGAGTCTGGCCATCTAGGTGAAGATCCGACTACATCAGGAGGAGATGGAAAGGTTGTGCTTGAATCTAATCAAGGTTCCATGGATGCTTTTTCTGTTTCGGAGCAAAGGCAGAGCACGAGAAAGTCTCTCATCAGTTCAAAGATTAGAAAAATGTACCAGAAGCAAAAGTCCTTGCGTAAGAAGCTTTTCCCTTGGAGTTACGATTGGCACAGAGAAGAGCCTTGCATTGATGATAGAATTGTTGAACCCTTTGGACCTATTAGGAGATGCAAATCTGGGGTTATTGATCATGATGCTGTCTTAAGAGCAATGGCTCGAGCTCTTCAAAGTACTGAAGAGGCTTACATGGAAATGGTGGAAAAGGCACTGGACACAAATCCTGAGCTTGCTTTGATGGGATCGTGTGTTCTGGTGATGTTAATGAAGGATCAAGATGTGTATGTTATGAATCTTGGGGATAGTCGTGCCATATTGGCACAAGAAAGGCCAAATGACCGTCATCCTAATCCAAGTTTTTTGAAGGATGACTCAAGGCACAATAACAGATCAAGAGAATCATTAGTACGTATGGAGCTGGACAGAATATCAGAGGAGTCTCCTATGCATAACCAAAACTGTCAGGTTAACATGATGAACAAGAACAGAGACATCTCCATTTGCAGGTTAAAGATGAGGGCAGTCCAGCTCTCAACTGATCATAGCACAAGTATCGAAGAGGTTTGTTTTCCATTTAAGTGAAATTTTTACCTTTATTTGGAAACTTTTATCTTATATTTGTTAAACTGTTATAGGTTATATAATTTTCATCGGGTCACTGTGTTTGTATCTCTATTGTCTTTTTCAAATTTTAGGTTTATCTATTTTTTTTATTCTTGTGCACCATGGGTTTTCCCTTTTTGCACTCAACTATTTTTTGTTTTTTGCTTGAATATAAAAATGACAACAACATCATAAATAAGTTCTGCTTGTATAAGATCCACCTGAGGCTTTAATTATCCTTGTATATGATTTTCATAAATTAAACTTTTAATCATTAAATTTATACACTTGAATAAAAGTATACAAATAGGAATAAGAAATTATAGAACCTTTTTTTTTCTTGCATATATGGCTGTACTTTATAGTTGATCTTGCACCTTCTGTTTTCTATGGCAGGAAGTTATGAGAATTAGGGAAGAACATCCCGATGACAATCAAGCAGTTTATAATGATCGAGTTAAAGGGCAATTAAAAGTCACAAGAGCATTTGGTGCCGGTTCTTGAAGAAGGTTTGTTGATGTTGTAACTATTACCTTTTTTTCCCTTTGTTTCTAGGTACTTGAATTGTTTGGACTTTTCTATTATGGCAACCACAAACTGGTAAATGGTAATATATATATGTGTGTACACACGCTAATTTGACACTTTATTCTCACTTGCGTAGTTGCGTGGTGAATTGTATGACTAAGCAATACCTTTCCTTGAATAGTATTTGAAATTCATTTATTACCACCAATGGGGTCTTTGCTACATATTCGCTGAATTTTGCCATATTTGTGCTTCGGTATGGGGGTATATGGGAGATTGGGTATTGGATTTTAAAAAGTAAAATCCAGATGAACCATTTACTGATGCTGGTGTGGGCCGGATGTAATTGATACCTGGTTTTTAGAGGTCAAGAATGGCACAAGGGGAAAGCTGTTTATGAGGGTATCCTTTATATACCCACTTTATTTATGGTACCCTTGTTCAATGCCCAGTTTTTCCTTTTGTATGCTTGTATGTGCATATATTTTGTTTCTATTATGCAGTAGGATCACATGTATGCTAATATAACCTCCCTGGCCTCAAATTGGGTTTATTTGATAGTTAATCTAGAAAGCCAAGTGCTGGCCGAAAGATATGGAAGCATTTGAGTGCTTCAAATAATTCAGTTTTGAAGAAGAAAATGGTAAAGCAAAAATGTGTGTGCTTAATTTGTTAGTTTATGTTATTGCGTTGTTGTAATTGGTCAATCAGTTGTTAATTCAAGCTGTTGTTTGCAGCCAACTTGTAATGAAGTTCTGCTAGAGAGGTTTCGGGTAGATTATATAGGAAATGTTCCTTATGTCAGCTGCATACCTTCCATTGTTCACCACCGCCTTTCCTCAAGTGACCGATTCTTGGTACTATCTTCTGATGGGCTTTATCAGTACTTCAGCAATGAAGAAGTAGTTGCCCATGTCACATGGTTCATGGAAAATGTCCCTGAAGGTGATCCTGCACAGTACCTGATTGCAGAACTCCTATTTCGTGCAGCCAAAAAGAATGGTTAGTTGATTAATCTTCTCTCTTTCTTCTCTCAATCTCTGTGATCTCCTTACAAGCTTTGCTTCTAACTCGAGGCCAAGCAGTTTGGCGTAGATTCATTCTGAGGTGTATTTTCAATATCTTACTGTTGCTCCATAACTCGATTGACTCCCGCACATTTTAATAGTTATTTTTTTATTGTTACCATATCAGGAATGGATTTTCATGAATTGCTTGATATTCCTCATGGAGATCGGCGTAAATATCATGATGATGTTTCTGTTATGGTGGTTTCCTTAGAGGGAAGGATTTGGAGATCATCAGGATAACGATTTTTTCACATATGCATAATTGCCTCAATCAACCATGTAATCATTTCAAAAGCAAGGGGTTCATCTATGCATGTTGGAAATGAGAATTTTATGCTCGACTTTCATTCTTTATTTTCCGCCTTTATTTTATACATATAATTTTGCTTTCCCTTGCCATCTTTTCCATTTCTGATTCTTTTTATATGTTTTGAGGGAGAATGCTTTAGGTTCCTAATTTTTTTTTTCAGAATTACCCATCAGGTCCTTGAGAGATTCTTGGTGCAACAGTGGTATGAGTGACGTGGTACCACAAGCGAATTAAAAAATGACATGTAGAGTTTCTTCACTTATTTTTTAGTTGTTTTTTAATTTTTTAGCACGTGTGGCAGTGGATGATTGGCTTGTTGCATGGATGACGTGGTACCACTGTTGCATAGAAAATTTTCTCCAGGTCCTTGTTCAAATAGTACTATAAGAATAATAAGGACTTAATGGGTAATTAAATTTGGGACCTAAAGATAATTATGAAAAAAATAATTAGGAACTCAACTGGCATTTTACCTTGATTTTTTATTTTTATTTTTATTTTTAATACGAGAGTGAAGGCTGCTCACCTCTTACTGTTGCAGCTTGTAACTGATGTTTTTTTTTTTTTTTTTGCCCTCAACTAAGTGGTCATTTCCTAATACTATGATTATTTCTGATATAGTTTTGGTGAGGAATTTCAAATTAGACATTTCTGAAAAGGTTTTTGTGATTTGTATTGATATCGTTCTGTATTTCTTAGCAATAAAGCCCAAACTTGGGAGTTGGCACTTAAAAACACCAAGTATCCTTTAGTTTTAGTATTATTTAGTTATTTTTTATTTTTTTAATTATTATTTGTCTTTTAGTATATTAAGAGTATTTTTCCCACGAGTAATATTATCTTTATGTATTTGTGTGATTTTCGGATGGGTTTTCATCGAAGGATCGTTTCGATGATTTATTATAACCATCCGTTAATAGATCGGAAACTGTGGAAATGGTTAATTCTCGAGATCTTCAACGCAATTGCCTTCCTAGCTAATTGTGGCAAAAAAATTCGGGTGCGGTCCAGTCCGACCCTGTCTGGGGTCAAAAAATGTCTGGTTTTAAAATGAGGGGTCTGGCTCGGGTCCAAGTCCGAGCAGGGCTCACCTAAAAAAGTTCGAGTCCGGTCCGGCCGAACTTAAAAAAAATATATATATATATATTTATAAAATATATATATATATATATAGTGTTTTTATATTTAAAAAAAATTGAGTCGTGATTAACAGGCTGGATCAGATTTTTTCCGAACCCGAACTTAAATTCTACTTGGCCGGGTTTTTAAGTTTATTATTTTCACCGGTTTTTAACTATTTTTTCTATATTTATTACAACGGTCACCCTAGTCCCTAGCGATCAATTTTTAAGATGTTGTCTTCAAGTTCGGGAATCAACTATTTTAGTTAAACGTTAACTAATTTTTTCGATCTATTTAGAAGCCAAAAGGATCAATAAAAATGAAGTAATAATTTACCCCCCCCCCCCCCCCCCCCCCCCCCAAAAAAAAATTTTACAGCGTTGAAAGACAAAAAGAAATAAGGGAAATTTACAACATTGACCTATTTGATTTGTCAAATATAAAATTAACCACACTTTCATAAAATATTTTTAACAACCAAAAAATATATAAAATGGACAAAATTATCCTTAATTTAACAAAAAAACAAAGCAAATGGGCGCTCGGACCTTTTTTAATTTTTTGTTATATGTAATTTTTTTAATATGGTTTTATTTAATTTCAATTTCACTTATTTTTTTTTATTATATGTAAATCTTTTTTTAATTTAGTGTTATTTAATTTTAATTTTATACCATACATTATACATGCACAAGTAATTAAATACTTTAAAATTAATTTTTTTCCTCTAAACATTCATTCAATCAAATACAATGGATTTTCTTTTCTCACAACAAGAGGGAGATTGTTGATACCAGGATTTTGATGATGCCAATGAAACAAAAAAGGTTCAAAGATACGAAGTTCAAAGACATGAAGACTTTGACAAAAATGATCAATTTTAACCACTTGATTTCGATGGTGTCAAAACGACTATATATTAGCGAATCAAGTTCGACGAGGCTAAAGAAGCAAAAAGATGATGATGACGCCAAAATAAGCTAGAAGATGATCAATAGAGTAAAGATGATAAAGAGCCAAAATAGGATAAAAAGTCAAAGTAAGATGAAGATCAAAGAGTTAAAATTGATTGTAAGTGAGTTTATTCAAATTTTTAAAACTCTTCGGAATCATATATTTTGCATTACTTGCATTTAAACTGGCTTAGAATGCTTAAGAAATCATTTGCACATTTTTGCATCAAAACGAATTTCAATACATCTAATCCATCTGAAAGTAGCTTAGATTAATTAGCAAATTAATGAATTAAATTTCAAATGATTTACTGCTAGATAGATATGTGCCTCTAGGTTGCAACGAATCAAGCGGAACACAATTCTGATATGTAGAACTAATATTAGAGTCATATTATTATAACATGTTTAAGGATAAACGTTTCTGCAGACCTGCCACCTTAGAAAAATTTCACAAAATTCATCTTAAGGTTTTTGAGGCAGAATTCTTTTCTAAATGATATCTCTATGTGTCTAGTTTATATAGAATTTTACGGAGCTTGATTTGGAATTTTTTAGAGTAAGTTATGGCTAAAATATTGAGTGCTGTCAGGATTCCTACGGTTAGTGAAACCGACATACCGGTCCCAGACCAGTGAGACCTAAAGTTTTATACACATTCTGGAACTGGAATATTTCAAACCAATGTCCATATCGGTCATCATACCGGTCAGTAATTTATTTGAAGGCATAACGGACAAATTTTTAGAAGACGTTTGAAATGTCAGACTAGCATACTGGTACCGTGGATCAGCCTACCGACTTCAGAACAAAAAAATGACATACCGATAAGTATTTATGCTTATAAATTGAAGTTTGGTTTCATTTTTGCGTGGTGAATTCATTTTCAGAGAAAAACTATTTATATATCTTTTACTTACTCTAAAACTTCAAACCCATAAAAAAAGTTTTTGTGAATTTTCATATCTTACAGTCTCTAGATTAAAAAGCTCATACTTCATCTTTATATTCATATTTGTGAGCTTTTGATACTCAAATTTCAATTATCTTTGTAATATTTTATGAGTACCCAAATTGTTGTTAAATTTTCATTTATCAAACACTTGCATGGAAGATCCCTTGTGTGAGCGGTGATTGCTTTCAAGTGTGGATTTGTGTAAAGGTTAGAGAGGAGCCTGTTAGTATCCTAGACATGCCACAGGATCTCTAAGCGTGATTATTGTGTGAATTAATCAAGAAAGTTGCGGAATACTTACATTGATTTGGATGAGAAGTTTCAAAACGTTTTCTTATAGATGGAAGCTCCAAGCCCTCTTTTAGTGTTTCCAACACTTGGGTGAGTCTCCCTATCACCTTGTTTCACTCCTTAATGTGCTAGCATACTTGAATGCTGTGAATAGTAACAAGTTACACTTCCAAAGTCAACTAGCCTTTTTATGTTTAGGTTGTGTGTTGGATTTGGTTAGTGTGTTGTAAAAGCAATCCAAGCTTTACACTCAACAAATCAAATCCAAAATCAAGCCTAACTACTTCCATCATTAGTCAAACAAATGATGTAAGTGAAGTGGGTCCCACCACTTTTAAATTCCAAATTTAAATCGGCTAACTAAACACGCAACTTGGCTCGGGGCCAGGTTCGTTTAATTCCGAATAAACGAATTTTCCGTTGCGACGTAATTAAATCTAATTTAAATAAAAAATAATGCCTAGGAAAATTATTACGAAAGTCGCTTGCGAATTAATTCTAAATTAATTCGTTTGCCCGAATTAAAATCCAATTTTAATTCCACTTTGAATCTAATTCCAATCAATATATCTAATATTTATTTCATCGATTATTCCAAATTAATCGTTCTCTCTCTTCTATCCGATTTTATCCCAGATAAATTCTTGCCGCACTTAATCCCAGATTATTTTCTCTCTCTTAATTAATCTCAGATTAATTCTGTTCGAGTCAAATGTCATCGGTGAATCTTTGGGAGGCGACCCAAGAGATCCCTGTATATGTTGGCAGTAAATACGGTCATCGGACTATCCGAATATGTGCGTACCCGGTACCACGTTCTTATCGATTTACAAGACATGGTTGGCTTCTACAAGCACCGTGCCTACCCAATTCTCCAAAAATATTCTTTTAAGGAATATATAATCTATATCAGGCGTAGTATACATAGTATTGTGTATTACGATCCAGTATCGGATATCACATGCTAGGCCTGTGGCTGGAGTTGTGTCTGCCCCGTACGAAACATATATCAGATCACTAGCAACTAGTCTCTTTATGATCGGAAAATCATGACCTAGTCATACTTTCCCGATGTCTATAGCCCTATAGAGTACCAGTTCTGTATCCCTGCGTGATCATCATCTCCATATGACTGAAGTGATACTTCCATCTTGACATCACACCCAATACACTACGATTCTCAGTATACCCAGAAGAGGCGTACACAGAACCTGTTATAGCCCCGGACGACCAAAACCAAAGTATACTGATTGTCGCAAGTATTAGCGATGCAAGTCTCAGGTTAAGACCATATACACCTACCCTGATTCGGATTCCCATAGACACATAGTCATACTACCAATGGGATTCCGATGGGTCTATCCAGAGCGAAGCTGTTCCCGTACCATCGGCAAACAGAACCTCCTATCACATTTGCATGAGTATCCAATACCCAAATATATGAGAACTATGCCGTTAAGCTTCCATAACATGCACAAGTGTAATACTAGCCTATTCCGCATTATCGATGTCCAGTCTCGATAATACTACGACTAGATATATTTAATGATTAAACCTTACGTGGATTAATACTGTCTCATATCTTATTAATCTGGTACTAATCATATGGACTTTTATCATTTATATATCCAGGTAATCCAATTACAAATGATAAAAGAGCAATTTCCTTTGTCACATAGTTAATTTTGTACAAGAACACCATGTTCTTTACAAAATAGTGATGCTATGGGTCATAATTATCCAACAATCTCCCACTTGGCCTATATCCAATCACTCAAGTGTCTAACACCTGAACTATGTACGGGTCGTTCAAAATTCTGCTGAGAAATAACTTTCGTCAGCGGATTTGCAAGGTTATCATCTGATGCGATTTATTCGATCATCACATCGCCACAATGTATGATCTAACGAATCAGATGAAACAATTGAAGTACATACTTGGATCGTTGATGAGACCGCAGTTCCTTAGCCTGTGTTGTAGCCCTGCTCAGCTGCTAACATAACTACTCCTAATCAAATTAGGAATTTATAGATCTAAAATGCTTCTTTTGCTGCCTCAGCTGTAGCAATATTCCGCTTTTATTATTTAATCGGCAAAAATATCTTGCTTGGAAGATTTCCAGCTCACTGTTTCGTTATTCAAACTAAATGTGTACCCTTATTGCGACTTACAATCGTCTTTATCGGTTTGGAAACTTGTAGCGGTGAACCCAGTCACCTCAAGTTCTCATTTCCCTATATTCTCAGAAAGCATCCTTAGTTCATCCAAGATACTCAAAGATGTTCTTTACTTCAATCCAGTGACCACCACCTGGATTGGCCTGATTGCGTCTACATATGCTCAAAGCATATGAGACATCAGGTCGCGTATATTTTTTCATAACATACGAGCTCTGGAGAGTGTCATAGCTTTCTAGATCTATCCTGTAGATCTTTATTCCTAGAATAAAGCCTGCTTCTCCCAGGTTTTTCATGGAGAATTTTATGAAAGCCAAGCTTTCACCGATTATAGTATAGGAATGTTATTGCCGAGAAGCAATACATCATCAACATAAGGACAATGAATGTCAGTGCGCTTCCACTAACCCTCTTATATACACAAGAATCATCTTCGTTTTGAATTAAATCATATCCATTATGATTACATCAAAACGATGGTTCCAAGATTCAATGATTGCTTCAATCCATAAATGGATCGATTTAACTTGCAAGTCTTGTTTGCATGTTTTGGCACGACAAAATCGTCAGGATGTTGCATACATATCCTCCAAAATGTTTCTGTTAAGGAAAGCGATTTTGGAGTCCAGCTGTCATATTTCATAAATGAAATATACAGCAATAACAAGCATTATCCGAATGGATTTAATCATGGCAACATGTGAAAATTTTCATCATAATCACACTATGTCGTTGACGATACCCTTTCTGTACAAGCCTAGCTGCGTACATTGTATGTTGCCATCCATGTCTGTCTTCCTTGAAGACCATTTGCAACCATAGGTTAACGCCTTCTGGTGCATCAACTAATATCCAACATGGTTGTATACATGGAATCCATTTCGGACTTCATGGCACTTTGCCATAAAAGGAGTCGATACCTTGTATCACTTCCTCATACGTAGTCGGTCCATCTTCCTCAATAAGATTAATATCTACATAAGGTGAGATCAGAAGCATACCACCCTCCCAGGTTTTTTTCTGACTTCTCCGACATACGCGGTTCTTGTGTATTCGAAGATTGTGGTACCGTTTCATCCCTGATGAACTGTTTATGTTTCGTAAGGGGATCAGTGCCTGTAATAGTATCAATCCGATTTTCATCGAGTTCTACTTTCCTCACACTTACCACTGTATTTAGGAATTCCTTTTCGAGGAAAACCGCATGGAGAGCAACAAATACACCGTTCTCTTGTAAGTTGTATAAGTACTATACTTTGGTTTCCTAGGATAACCTATAAATAGACACTTATCCGATTTGGGTTCTAGTTGGTATCATCCAAACGTTTAGAGTATGCCCAGCATTCCAAATCTTCAGGAATGAGAAACCCAGTTTCTTTCCTGTTCATATCTAATATGAAGTCTGTCTACAGATTTCATAGAACCTTATTCAAAATAAGTATTGCACTGTTTAATGCATATCTTCAGAAGGAAATTGGTAGCTCAGAGTGACTCATCATCAACCTTACCATGTCCAACTAAGTTTGGTTTCTCCGTTCGGTCACACCGTCCAACTGAGGTGTTACGGGAGGAGTCCACTGTGAAAGAATACCATACTCTTTCAAGTAATCTTGAAACTCATATGTTTAAGTATTATCCACCATGGTCCAACCGTAATGTTTTAATACTTTTACCAGTCTGTTTATCTACTTCGTGTCGAAACTCTTTCAATTTCTCAAAAATTTTCGACTTGTGTTTCATAAGATAGACATAACCATAACGCGATGCCACATCCGTAAAGGTTACGAAGTATTCATATCCACCTCTAGCCTAGCTAGACATGAGCCCACTTACGTCACTATGAACGAGAGCTAACAGATCGGTGGCACTTGCACCTTTACCATTAAAAGGTGTTTTAGGCAGTTTTCCTAATAAACAAGATTCGCAGACATCATTTGAATTAGGATCAAATCCGTCCTAGTATCCACTCTTCTTAAGTGTGGATATACAAGTCTTGTTAATATGTCGCAGACAACAATGCCACAAATAAGTCTCATCTGATTTACTCAGTTTGAGCCTTTTGTTTGTCATGTTATATGTTTGAGATTCATTTATATTCAAAATATAAAGACGGTTATTCACATCTAATGTGTATATCTCAATATCATCTTTATAACCAAAACACCCAGTGTTCTGGAACATAAAGGTATACCCGCAACGGGTTGTACTAGATATAGAGATAATGTTTCTAGTCAAACTAGGTACATTATAACAGTCTTCTAATTTAAGTACATGCCCTAAGGGCAGTTCCAAAACTTAGGTTTTTACGGCCAAAACAGCTTTCTCGTCCCGTTTTCGACTCATAGGTCGTTCTCATCTGAAGCCAGTCTCCTGCTAATCAGCAGATTCTGCACATCAGTATATATATTTATGTACCACATCCAGTATCAAAATCCAATTCTTAAAACTAGTAGTGGACATGTTTATAACAAACATACCTGAAGTCGGAGCCTTGCCCCACCTTCACTTCCTTAATGTCTACCTTGTCCATACGACAGTCACGCTTCCAGTGACCCCGTTTGCCACATCTTAGGCATACATCTTGGGATATGTCCTTTGTCTTCCCAGAAGACTGTGATGATTTAGCCTTGCCCTTTCCTTCACACCCTCAGAAGCCTTCGGCCAAGCCTTGGCCTTCTGGGATGTCGAAGTAAAATACGCCTTGCGCTTCTTGCCCTTTTAGAAGATCTGGCTCTTCCTCATTGAGTATAGCCGTGAAATCTCCAAGAGTTTTCTCTTGGTTCATCATGTTGAAGTTCATGATGAACCCGCCCCAACATTCAGGCAGAGACTGTAAGATCAAATCTATAGAAGTCTCGGCCTCATAGGTAATGCCCAACTAACCTAGCTGTTCGATGTCAACAATCATTTGCGATACCTAGTGCTCGACAGATGTACCCTCTGACATGCGCAAGTGAAAAAGCTTCTTTTGCAATTCGTACTTCTAAGATCTAAGGTTAGATCTATGAAGATCCTTTAATTTCAACATCATGGTATAAAGATCTAATCCTTAGTTCTGACGACGAAATTAAAGAGTCATTGTAGCAAACATAACAGATTGAGCACTAAAGTTATCATCATGATGAGTCTTCCAAAGCTCATGCTCTACTATTTGCTCAACTCCGGGCTCAGGCCCGAGAGGTTTCTATATCAAATAGAGTAACTTCTCAGCTCCCAGGACTATTCTGAGATTCTTTTCCCAAACTGGAAAATTAAAGCCGTTAAAGACATTTTCACACAAGATTATGTCCTTTGATGCTAATCTTTCAGGTCATCTTCATTGCTATAGTCCAACTATCCAATCAACGATTTCGGGTACAATCAAATGTAATGATTACTATAGGCTAACTCTCCAAAATGCCTTGAGCTCGAGCTAACAGGATTGGATTTCAATAAAAAGAAGTGCCAAACGGGGTGGGGATATGGGAGTCTAGAGAAGCTTGACCTATCTCAAATTGCTTTATTAATGCAAATTCTCTTCTTCTGTCTGTCTAACGCCCATGCCTTCCCCTCCGGAAAGGTTCTTCCCCTTTCTACAAAGCCTACTCCGTTGCATTCCCTTTCCACTGTCTAGTTCCGATTTGCCTTCGCCCTTAGCTTGCCACTTGGAGGCCAGGTACTACTCTAGGCAAACGTACTAGACGAGCAAAGAAAGAAAAATAGCCATGGAAAGGAGCTACAACGTGCATGCTTTCGTTGATAGGCTTCACTCATTAATGAAGAAAACTGCGCTCTTCGAACCTCGGTTTGAACCATACGATACCTCGATCCTACTCTGGAGCCCAATCTCTATCGAAAGCATGAGTGGTTGTACTCCACTAATGAGCTACGCGTATCTGCAGTACGATCCATTTGGTCCAAGTCTTCCCATCGTGTAATGACAGTGTGCCTTCACCCCATGGTTCTCCCATTTTGGGCACAGGGTCCCTCGGGTATTTTCACCCTCTTCTCAACAGCCTTTCCCGCATCAGTAGATAGAGTCGATTTCCTATCCTCCCTTGAGATTGCTTTTCTTTTGAATGTCGTCCAGAATGAGGATCCAATCATGCGGGAGGTGCTTGAAAAAGGAATTCTCCCGAGACATCATTCGAGTTAACATCAAAGTATG